>SMJT01000033.1:1465103-1501290 GCA_004349715.1 Crucihimalaya himalaica | reverse complement strand
AATTTTAAACAAGCATTAACGTTCAAGTTCAATTTTCACAAAATCCCTAAACCAAATTTCTTTGCGAATAGGGCTTTTGCTCACCAAACACTAGATCAGGCAATAATCACACTTTCGTGCAAATCAAACAACCTAACATCAGATTTTAGTTCGCGAGGCTAGAATAAGCATTAATCTCAAGTCTAAGTGAAGAGCTCTATAGATTATTTCCCTAACAATTAATTCAGATCTAATAATTCATCAAATACCTTTAAGCAACCCTAATCCTAACAGGGAATCTACTCAGACATGGTGAATGCAATAAACATCATGAATAGAATAGATATCATATAAAATTGAAATAGAGTAAGAATACAAAGAGGTTCAAGAATTCTTCTCCAAAGACTCAATTGCAGAAAACTCTATCTCCAGAAATCACAAGGTATCTTTTCTGGAGGCTGCAAAACCTAATTAAATAGCTAATCAAAACGTTTTGGAGTTATCTCGATAAATAAGGAAAACTTCTGGATAATCTTCGGTGTTGTTTCGCGTTCTGGTCACTGGCATCGATCGATACTGTAAGTGGTATCGATTGATGCTAGGTTCTTTGGTCGTGTTTCTCCCAAATGAATGGTGTCGATCGATGCTCCTCAGTGTCGATCGATGCTGAGCTTGTTCCCGAACGGCTTCAACTCCATATTGCTTTTAAAAGCTTCCAAATTCTCCAATTAGCTCCATATGCGCCTATAACTTGAAAAGAACCTGAAAGACTCTAAAACTAAAGAAAGACTCAACAAAAAGGACTTATATCATGGTTAAAAGTGGGTAAAAACCATGATATATCAACTCCCCAGACTTAGTTTTTGCTTGCCCTCAAGCAACAGAAAACTAAAAGAGAAAGAGGTTTGAAAACATGGAGACTCACCTATTTTCTTGAGACATAGCAAATGAACCTTTTCCCAAGCTCCAGTTGTCACCTAACAGTTTCAGATCGACAACCATGTACTTCTCCTTAGACCATTGCAGTTTCCCATTATTCCACTCATTATCTCACAGCATCAATTCATACTAAATCCTTCATTGCCGTTTCATCACGGATGTTGATATTCATGAACCTTTTAGATTCTTCCTCATTCGATATCATGACTAAAGGAACCACCTAGATTTTATACTTTGGTATTGAATTTCCTCTCCCCCAGACTTATCTCTTTTATGTTTCTGATTTTAAATTAAGCTTCGGTACACAGATCAAGGTTCGAGACGCGAGTATTGATGGTGATGGCCACCTAATCCCCGGTTCTCCCCTTTCAAAGTGTCAAAAGTCTTAGGCGAATAATGGGTCTCGGGAAATGTTCCTACCCCTCGCTTCAGACTTTTTGTGTGATCAATCCTCATCCAAGTAGAAATAATGGGATCACAGGAAATATTCCTAGCCCTCTACTCGGCGGAAATCATCTCATCTTTTATGCATTTTATGTATCATTGTGTGTCAGGGGAGAGGACTACCATATTTATCAAACGCACGGATTTTCATTTTCCAGATATGAATGATGAATTAAGTTCAGTGAATACCAGCCTCAGGAATGAAGTGCAAATTGGCTCAGGATTTAGAAGAAATTTGCTAGAGACATGGGTGTTTCCTGGTCAACTGGTTAGCCTTTGGATTTTTCATTAGTCGATCCTTAGGGCTGGTTTGTGAAAATTATTACTTCAAAAAAAAGTCAGGACATTGAATCAAGCAAAGGTTCATAATCTCCAACAAAGTTTGACTCAATAAAACAAAAATTTGACTCAAAGACTCAAAAAATACACTGACTCTAAGAAAAACAACCACAATGTCAGTAAACACCTCCCCCAGACTTAAACAACAACTGTCCCCAGTGTTATCCAGCCTAGAGGAACGCAAAAGAAGCACAGGAACAAAATGGCTGAAAAATGGTGCAAAGGTACCGTGGGAATGGTGGGTAACGATTGATACTAAAAACAGGTACTGATCGATACTGAGGAGTAATCGATCGATACTGAGGGAGTATCGACCGATCTAGTCAAGTATCGATCGATACTGAGGTCCTGTTGTCTGCGATTTCTGAACCGACTCGGTCTATGGAAGCCAAAAGTTAGGTGAAGTAACTGTCAGATCAGAGAGCACAGTTAGAAGCAACATAATCAATAGATAGCCATAAGGATTCTCAGTACTCCCTCCTCAAGGTTCATATTGCTCGAAACCATCCTCTTGATGTACCTTCTGAAAGCTGGTGCAGTCTTGAGAGCATCGACGAACGGGAGTTCGACCACTATCTTCTCTAACATCGCTCTGCATCTAGCCTCTTATGTTTCTTTCTTTGACTTAGCAGGGGGTCAAGGGAAAGGAACCTTTGGTACATAAACTCTGCCGACATGACCTGTTGTCTGCTTCTGGTCGGTCTTAGGAGGGGTATCGATCGATATAGGGGGAGTATCGATCGATGCCTTCGGTTTTTTAACCAATTCTGTAGAAGTTTGAACATGCAACGATCGAGGAAGGGGGGGTATCGATCGATACTGGATGAGTATTGATCGATACTGGAGAATGTGCAGGAAACTGATCGTCGTCATCGTCATCTCCAGCAAGATCGACGAGTTGCTGAGGTGAGTAAGCCTTCTTCAGCTTTGGAGCATCCTCTCTTCCACTTCTCAACGTGATAGCATGAACATGTTCCCTAGGATTCACCGTCTTTCCCGGTAGGAAACCATCCTGTCTCTTTACAGTTTCTGCCGTCTGAGCAATCTGGGTTTCCAACTTCTTATAATGGATGTTCATAGCCTCAATTTTCCCATTCAGATCAGTGTATAAGGCGTCCATCTTCCCAATGAAGTCAACGGTCATCTTCTGCTGCCCCTCAAGAATCTGTTCAAGCATGGTCTCAACCTTGCTTTCTTGAGTCTTGGGAGGTGGCGTCTGATAGGACGAATTCCCATAAGTGCGAGTGTACCCACTGTTCTGAAATGGCTTCTGAGCTCCGAAATTCGCAGCCTTGAAATCAGATTTGAATCCTCCTCTCTGAGAGTTGTTAGTGAAGCTGCGGTTGTATGAATTCTGAAACCCATTACCACCTATGTAGTTGACATCCTCTGCTTCACCTTCTTCGATGTTCTCGACCTCCTCAGCAAAGTGCACTGCCTTCTGCTGCTTACCCAGTAAAAGACTGTGAACTGAATCTAGCTTCGCATGTACCTCAGCTATCTGTAAACCATCAGCACTACATTCTGCTTCTTTTCTCAAAATCAGCATTCTTAGTGCTGTTGCTAGATGTCAGATTCTCAATCAACACATAAGCGTCCTTGGGATACCTGGTGTTGAAGTTACCGTTGCTTGCAGCGTCCAAAGCCATCTGATACCTCCAATCGATCCCTCTGAAGGAGATACCCAACAACTGTACCTGCGAGAAACCGTGGTGAGGGCAGTCCCTATGATAAGATCGAAATCGGACCCAGCGGCCTTAAATGCCTCAGTCGCTCCCTGAGAAAACTGGGAGATCTTGTTCCTGAGTTCCTCTGATATCGCATCATCATAGAAATTATTCAGAAAGGCAGTCTTGGTCTCCTCCCAGGTGGTCAAAGAACCAGGAGGCAACTGCTTCAGCCAGTAAGCTGCGTCTCCACTAAGAGAGTAGGGGAAGAGCTTACAGAAGAGGAAGTCATTGGACACTCTGTTGTATTTGATACTGGTGACCAAATCCTCAAACCTCTCGATATGATCCATGGGATACTCATGAGATAGACCATGGAAAGGGTGATGGCCTACAAGAGTGTAGTAGGCAGGCTTCAGCTCAAAGTCGTTCCTCTGAAAAGTCAGAATACGAATAGCAGATCGGTTTGCATAGAACTGATCTGGTCTGTTGTATTCTCCAAGCGTTCTAGTGCGATTTCCCTGAGCATCCCCAACATTCCCACGCACAGCTGGTGGGATAACCGCATTAGCAACCGGTGCAGGGGCAATAATGTTACCTTCTGCATCAATTCTCTGTCCCTGCGCGTCACACAAGTGACCCTCCTGATCTCTCAAACCACAGCCTCATCACGAGCAAGCACAATCGGATGATTCATCTCAGCTTGTTTCTTTTGTTTTATGATTGTATGCTCTAGTTCAGCTAGTTCTTCGTTAGATAGGTTGATCAACTGCTTGTTCTTGCTTCCTCTGGTCTCTCGATGCTGCATACACCTGAAAGACATAAGTTAAAACGCGTAAGTGATGGATGTAACAACGAGTATCGATCGATACTAAGAGGGTATCGATCGATGCTCAACACTTAGTCGAAATTCTTAAACCGTAATCTAATGGTGAAATTAGAGTCCCCGGCAACGGCGCCAAAATTTGATATGCTCAAATCTAATACCCTAAAGTATCTAAGCAATCGCTATAGTATTTTAGGGGTCAATCCACAAGGACTCAAGACAACACTCAATAGATTCTAGAATATGAATTAAGCTAAGCCAAATAGATGAAATTAAGAACAGCAAAACAATTAAAACAGGTAGTAATTCAGTGGAGGAAAACGCTAGGCTTAGGGAAACTTGCAGGCAAATCAAAATTATCAAATCAAATCAATTGTCAGGAATAAATTAAGTTTCGCTCTCAAACTTGAAACACAGATGTAAAGTAAACCAACTGTCGTTGCAAAAACTATCTATGCCTAAACCTAGAATTCCAAATTTCTTTGCAAATTCTAAGAATTTAAACAAGCATTAACGTTCAAGTTCAATTGTTCACAAAATCCCTAAACCAAATTTCTTTGTGAATAGGGCTTTTGCTCACCAAACACTAGATCAGGCAATTAATCACACTTTTGTGTAAATCAAACAACCTAACATCAGATTCTAGTTCGCGAGGCTAGAATAAGCATTAATCTCAAGTCTAGGTGAAGAGCTCTGTAGATTATTCCCTAACAATTAATTCAGATCTAATAATTCATCAAATACCTTTAAGCAACCCTAATCCTAACGGGGAATCTACTCAGACATGGTGAATGCAATAAACATCATGAATAAAATAGATATCATATAAAATTGAAATAGAGTAAGAATACAAAGAGGTTCAAGAATTCTTCTCCAAAGACTCAATTGCAGAAAACTCTATCTACAGAAATCACAAGGTATCTTTCTGGAGGCTGCAAAACCTAATTAAATAGCTAATCAAAACGTTTTGGAGTTATCTCGAAAAATAAGGAAAACTTCTGGATAATCTTCGGGTTTGTTTCGCGTTCTGGTCACTGGCATCGATCGATACTGTAAGTGGTATCGATTGATGCTAGGTTCTTTGGTCGTGTTTCTCCCAAATGAATGGTGTCGATCGATGCTCCTCAGTGTCGATCGATGCTGAGCTTGTTCCCGAACGGCTTCAACTCCATATTGCTTTAAAAGCTTCCAAATTCTCCAATTAGCTCCATATGCGCCTATAACTTGAAAAGAACCTGAAAGACTCTAAAACTAAAGAAAAGACTCAACAAAAAGGACTTATATCATGGTTAAAAGTGGGTAAAAACCATGATATATCAATCATTATTTGCCAAGAGGTTAAATAATGGATAGCAGCAAATGCATAAAGAATATGTTGATATGATTAGCAAACTGGCAACTAAATTCCACAAACAATTCCGAAAGAAAACTAGAGACTGAGAAACAACAACCATGATTCATGCTTAAGTAACAAATTTTACATTTTCATTGTCTAATTAGAAGTAAATGTCTAATCATAAGTAAATTGTGTTGCAGGTCAAATTCAGCTATGAAGAGATTCTTAGATCTGCCTTAAACAAGGTTTTAGATCTAACATGTGAGGCACCCACACATTAAACTAGCAAAACCTAATACCATAGTACAAGAAGCTTGGGATCGTTATCATCAAAATTCAAAACCAAGCCCAAATATTTCTACACACACAATGGCTGTTTCCGTGTATTTTGAGAAATCTTAAACACATCTACGGGAAATGAATACAAAGAGGATAGATACACAATGAACACACAAACGGATCGAACCGCAAAGCAACCAAACAATAACAGAGAAGTCCATCCTGATTCCAGAGACAATAAAAGAAACTTCAAGTAATCCTAGATCGATAAAGAGTTGGGATTACACCAAAAGAGAGATGAGTACAAAATTGGAAAAAATGTGTTGCGAATTCGTCACCGATGGTAGATTTGGACTCTAAGCAGAACTCATTGCGAGTGAATCTAGAGAGGAGATTTGACTTGACGACACCGAAGTCTTCAATCAAAACCACTTTAAACAAAAGTCATTTTTCATTTATACCTCTAAATTCTGGCGAGACGAGCTCTGACAATAATTTCGGCGTCGAGATTCCGAACAATTTGCGACAACAATGGATCCTTTTGCGTTTGTTTGCGATAGAAGTGTGAAGTTAACCTAGGAGTTTTGTGGTCATTTTGTTATAAACTTTGTGGTATAGATGGAAATATCTAAATTTTGTGCTGTTTAAGGAACTAAAACATAATGTAGTGGTATTAGTGAGAATTGCGCTTAAAACATTGCATCTCATCTGTATATGAGTTTAGTGCATCACGTTCTTAACATGTATGTCATGTTTAGTAATTGAATAATATATACTGATGTCGTTGAGTAACGTTCACACATAGATTATTATATTCGATAAGTTTTACGTGAATGGATTTGATATGGTCAAACTACCTTGTAATATAATAATCCAATAGATCCTAATTTAATTAGGATATGATCCGACTATAATCAATTAGATTTCGGTTATAGTTTGATTGATTTGAATTAATCGTTTAATAAATTGTCTAATTAAAATACGTATAAGATATGTATTAGTACTTTATTTATTTTATATTTGATATAAATTTAATAAAATAAAATTAGACAATAATTAATTCCTCAACTAATATCAAGTATTTTGATGTTTCCCCAATCTTATCAACTGTCAAACCTCATTTCGTTGTATGATGGGTCTACTATGATACATGAGTAAGGCAGATGGTAATGGTTACCATTTGAATAAAAGATTGGTTTACTTGACTACGCTATCAAAATGGTTTTGGGCTTAGAGACATAAGTTGGATAAGACATAAGATGTCATCTAACAACCAAGAATTATATTAGATATAATTGGCAAAGATGTTGCTTACCTATATAACTAAATATTCGGGCGATGAGCCAAAACTCAATTGAATTTTAGTAACATAAGGATCTTGGAACACTATGCTCATTTGAGGAAAATTTTGTTTTGAGTATAGTATGAGTTTTCTTAATTGTTTAGATTTCTAAAATTTCATGAACATCATATTAACATCTGCTATTCTTTTGATACATAGATGTCAAACCCTCACAGTTCATTTTCACGGTGATCCGTCCTTGAGAAGGACAAGTTGAATATATCGAATTTCCTCGAATGGTTTCGAAACTAGAGAATTGTTCTCAAACAAGAGAAAAAGGATTATGTCCTTGAAAAGGAATTGCTGCTTGAGAAGCCTAAGGCAACTCTTCCACATATAGAGAGAAATGCTTATGATAAGCATGTCAGTGATAGGGTCGAAGTGTGTTGTCTTATGTTCGCTACCATGAACTCAGACTTGCAAAAGCAATATGAGAACGTGGATTCGCCGATTGAGATAATCACTAGCCTGAAAGGGATGTTTCAGGAGCTGGCACGAACTGAGAGATTTAATACTGTTAAGGCTGTCTTTGAGTGCAAGCTACCAAAGATAGTCTAGTTAGTCCACATGTCATTAAGATGATGGGTTATATTGATAACCTGGCTAAGCTGGATTACCCTATAAGCCAAGATTTGGCTACTGATATCATCATGCATTCATTGCTGTCAAGTTATGATCATTTCATTCTACACTACAACATGAACAACTTGACAAAGACTTTGACTAAGCTGCATGGAATGCTCAAATCTACTGAACCAAACATCAAAAAGGACAACCCGCATGTCGTCATGGTGCAAAGGGGCAACAAGTTTAAGAAACATGGTAAGAACAAAGGAAAGGGTAAGACAAATTCCATTATTGTAATGGTTTTGGGCATTGGAAGAGAACTGCGCGAAATACTTGGAAGATCTAAAGATAAAGAAGAAGACTTCTTCTCCAGGTATCTACGTTATAGAAGTAAATGTTGCTACTTCTAGTTCTACTTCTTGGGTATTGGATACCGGCTGTGGTGCTCATATTTGTGTGAATATGCAGGGGCCTAAGCAACAATATAACTTTGGAGAAAGGACAAGTGGACCTACGGGTTGGGAATGATTTGCTGCATTAGCTGTAGGAACATTTCATTTGTCTTTACCTTCTGGCATGGTTTTAGAACTTAAGAATTTCTACCATCTACCTGCTATAAAGAGGAATATTATTCCTATTTCTTGTTTGGATTTGGAAGGATTTCATTTTCGATTAAAGACAAGTGTTGTTCATTTGACCGTGGTGATATTTTTTATGGTAGCGGTCCATTAGATAATTGACTTTATGTTCTGAAACAAAGTGTGCCTATCAATAACATTAGTACTAAAAGATTTAAGTCTAACGACTCGAATCTTACTTTTCTTTGGCATTGTCGGTTAGGCCATATAAATGAGAAACGCATTCAAAAGCTTCATAGTGATGGACTTTTGAAATCATACGATTATGAATCATATGAAAAATGGGAATCTTGTTTGTTGGAAAAAAATGACTAAGGCTCCATTTACTGGGTACAGTGAAAGGGCTAGTGCCTTATTGGGCCTTGTACATACAGATGTATGTGGGCCTATGAGTTTAAGTGCTAGAGGAAACTATCAGTACTTCATTACTTTTACTAATGACTTCAGTCGATATGGTTATGTTTATTTGATGAAACATAAGTCTGAGTCTTTTGAAAAGTTCAAAGAATTTCATAATGAAGTACAAAACCAACTTGGTAAGAAAATTAAAACTCTTTGATCTGATCGTGGAGGAGAATATTTGAGACAAGCTTTTAGTGATCATCTCAAAGAGTGTGGAATTGTTTCACAGCTTACTCGAACACCTCAATGGAATGGTGTGTCGGAGAGGAGAAATCAAACTTTACTAGATATGGTTCTGTCAATGATGAGTCACACATATCTTCCATTATCCTCTTGGGGATATACTCTAGAAACATATGCGTTTACGCTAAACAGATGTCCATCAAAATCAGTTGAAAAGACACCATATGAGATGTGGACTGGAAAAGTTCATAATCTGTCTTTTCTAAAAATTTGGGGTTGTGAGGCTTATGTCAAACGTTTGATTACTGGTAAGCTTGGACCCAAATCTGATAAATGTTACTTCGTTGGTTATCCCAAAGAGACCAAAGGTTATTACTTTTACAATCCTGCTGAGAACAAAGTGTTTGTTGCTCGAAACTGTGTCTTTCTAGAAAGAGAATTTCTTTCAAAAAGGCACAGTGGGAGTAAGGTTCAACTCGAAGAAGTTCGAGAACCACAAGAGATTGCTACACCTATTCAGGAAGAGCATCAACTAGATTTACGAAGAGTCGTAGAATCTACACCTGTGGAACCTGAAGTGCGTAATCTGGAAGAGGATGTGTACATGACACAACATGAAGGTTTCACATGTTCTGAAACTGCTAGGAAAGTATGCAAACTTCAACGCTCTATTTATGGGTTGCAGCAAGTATCTTTGAGTTGGTATCTTTGTTTTAATGAGGCAATCAAAGAGTTTGGTTTCATTAGAAATGAAGAAGAACCTTGCGTTTACAAGAAAATTAGTGGGAGCGCAGTTGCATTCCTGATATTGTATATAGATGACATACTACTCATTGGAAATGATATTCCTTTACTTCAGTCTGTTAAGACTTGGCTAGGGAGTTGTTTCTCAATGAAAGACATGGGAGAAGCTGCATATATTCATGGAATAATGATATGCTCAAATATAATACCCTAAAAGTACCTAAGCAGTAGCTGCAATATATTAGGGGTCGAACCACAAAGACTCAAGAATTCACTCAATAGATATTAAGATTCGAATTAAGCTAAGCAAATAAAGTAATGCAGGAAATAAGCAGCAGAATAATTAAAGTTGTGAAATTCAATGGAGGAAAGACGCTAAGCCTAGGGAAATTCTCCGGTAAATCAGAATTGCAGGTCAAATAGAATGTCAGGAAGATATTAAGCACTGTTCTTGAACTTGAAACACAAATGTAAAATCAACCAACCGTCGCTGCGAAGATTATCTATGTCTAAACCTAGAATTCCAAATTTCTTTGCAAATCCTATGAATTCAAACAAGCATTAATGATCAGGTTCAATTGTTCACAAAATCCTAAACCAAATTTCTTTGCGAATAGGTCTTTTGCTCATCTAACACTAGTTCAGGCAATCAATCACACTTTCGTGCCAATCAAACAACCTAATGTCATCTAACACTAGTTCAGGCGATTCAATCACACTTTCGTGCCCATTAAACAACCTAAGATCAGATTCTAGGTCATGAAGCTAGAATCAGCAGTAATCACAAGTCTAGATGAAGAACTCTATTGAATCTCTCCTATCAATTCAGATCAACCTAATATTCATCAAACACCTTTGAATAACCCTAAACCTAACAAGGAATCTACTCAGACATGGTGAATGAACAAACATCATGAATAAAATAGAATTGCATAGAATTAATCAAAGTAAACAAGGGTTCAGAATTGTCTCCCACAAAACCCGGAACCAATCTCTCTCAAAGTATTCAGAATAATAATCAAAACTAGTCTGCCTCTAAAAGTGGCTGAAAACCCTAAATATAATCCTAAAACGCGTTCTGGGCTTAATTGTAAATAATAGGATCTTTAGGCCAAGTTGCAGACTCTTCAGACTTGTAAAATCACGTGTTTTCCTTTTCTGCAGTCGGTATCGATCGATACCAGGTTGTGTCGATCGATACCAGGTTGGTGTCAGTCGATACCAGGACTCAGTGCTCGCCAGACTGGACTGTCTTCACGAAAACTGACATAACTTTGATCGCCACCTTAGAATGGCCTCAAACCACTTCAAAATGAAAGCTAATCCATTGATCTATCTTGTATCCAAATTTGAGCTCAATCCAACGGTGGGAAGTTATTCAACGAATGCCAAAAACAAACTCCAGAATGCTCCAATATCTCCCATTATGCTCCAAACGTGCCAAAACCTGAAAAGACTCAAAAACACTACAAAAACACTAGAAGGACTCTAAAAACAAGACCTATATCATGGCTAAAAACGGGTAAAAACCATGATATATCAACTCCCCCAGACTTAGCCTTTGCTTGCCCTCAAGCAAACAGAAAACCAAACTAGAGAAAGAGGTTTGAAACACGGAGACTCACCTGTTTTGAAATATCGCAATTGACCTTTTTCCAAACTTTCCAGATATCACCTAATCAGTTTCAGATCAAACCACCATGTACTTCTTCGTAGACAATCGCAACTTCCCAGACTACACACATTATTTCACAACATCATCCAACCAAACCTTCATCGCCAGTTTCATCGCTGTAACTAATGTTCAAGAACCTTCTAGATTCTTTCCCATACAATATCTTGACAAAAGAACCACCAAATTACACACTTTTGGTATTGAGACTACCTCCCCCAGACTTATCCCTTTTATGTTCTCTTTATTTTTTTATTTTCGCTTCGCATATACAAATCAAGGTTGAGACGCGAGTATTGATGGTGTTTGCCACCAATCCCCGGTTCTCCCTCTCAATGTATCAAAGGCTTTAGACGAATAATGGGGTCCCGGAAATGTTCCTACCCCTTGCTTCCAACCTTTGTGTGATCAGTCCTTATCCAAATAGAATAATGGGATCACTGGAAATTTCCTAGCCCTCTACTCAGACCTTTGTGTGATCATTTCCTAGCTCAACATACCCTCCACAACATCCTTTCCTTTCTCTTTCAGCTCTAAAAGGAGGATAACTTTAACCTTAGAGAACGGTTTCGAGGTTCCCTTGCACTTCACCTTATATTCAATCGAATCTCCATCACACTTCTGAGGGGTTAGAGTCACATGGGTGGCATTCTCGATTCTCTTGTTCTTCACCTTCCTTTTTGCCTTAGCCTTTTCGATGTCTTCTTGTGATGAGAGGAGGACCATCTAAAACATCAATGACAGTTGGTTCATCATAGGCTCGCCTAATAGATCAGTCACCAACGTCGCTCCCGTGACAACAGTGATGCGAGACATGTGTTGGAGCCTCTCCAGTAGGATGGCTTTGTAGTAGACCTCTTTGTCAATGTAGGAGAACGAAATTCGCCTACTGGGTGTGTCCATAATCGCACCTGCTGTAGCCATAAATGGTCTCCAAGAATCAAGGTGTACTAGATCTTTCACTCATTTCCACAACCTGAAAATCAACAAAATGTAAGAGGCGTCTTCGGAGATCTAATAGCAGCTCCCAATCTTTCTGCAACTGCCCTTGACATGACATTGACGCTAGACCTTGAGTCAACGAGAGACTCTTTGAAATCAACTCCAGAGATAGAGCATGAAACTGAAACTTTTCCTGGGTCTTCCTTTTTAGTCAACTGCTTCATTAGAGGTGGTGTACTTCTTGCCTTGATGAAGAGTGCCTTAATCTCTTCCTCAGTCTCTCTACAATTTCGAAAGTAACCAAGCAGAGGGCGGCTTTCCACAGCTTCTTCAAATGAAATGTTGTTAGGAACTTTCCTCACCATCTTCTCAAAAGCAAGCAACTTCTCTGCAGTGATGGGGTTTCTAAGATGTCTAGGTGGCAAAGGATATGGCACTTTAGGCTTGTAGACACATTCCTCAACAATCTTCGGTGTTTTTGAAATTTTTAGCTCAGTTTGCTGGGGATATTGATCGATACTACTAGTTGTGTCGGTCGATACTGGGGTTTTTGAGGTGTCCCGTGAAAGCATCTGCACTGGTATCTATCGATACTGGGTGGTGTCGGTCGACATTTGGTCGGTGTCGGTCGATATTGCGTCGGTGTCAGTTGATACTGTGTCGGTGTCGGTCGATAATGCGTCAGTGTCGGTCGATACTGCGTCGGTGTTGGTCGACACTTCGTCCGTGTCGGTTGACACTGACGTATCAGGTTCAAAATCACCTCATGTGGTGATTGCATTGACGTGTTCATTGTGTGTATGAACCATCTTTCCCTTGACAGCTGCTGAAGTCTGAGTATATTGAGTTTCCAGCGTCTTCTGATGAATTCTAAGAGCTTCAATCTTCCCATCAAGATCTGTGTACATGACATCAATCTTCCAATTAAAATCAACAGTCATCTTCTGATGTCCCTCAAGGATCTGTTCAAGCATGGATTCAACCTTACTCTCCTGAGTCTTAGGCGGCAGAGTCTGGTAAGATGAACTCTCGTAGGCGTTGCTCTGCATCGGTATCTGGGCAAAGGAATTCGCTCCGAAATTAGACTTGAATCCTCCTCGCTGAGCGTTGTTGGTGAAGCCTTGGTTGTTGTTGATGAAGCCTTGGTTGTTGTTGAACTGATACTGCTGATTCTGAAAACCAGTACCACCAATGTAATTAACATCTTCCACTTCGAAATTCTTAACCTCATCAGCAAAGTGTACAGCCTTCTTCGTCTTACCCATCAGGAGATTATGCATTGAATCCAGCTTGGCTTGAACCTCAGCAATCTGCGATCCATCCAAATTCTCAGCCTGCTTCTTCCGCTCAAAGTTTGCATTCTTGGTGTTATTGCTAGACGCCAAGTTCTCAATCAGCACATAGGCATCCTCAGGATATCTCGTGTTAAAATTAAAATTGCTCGCGGCATCCAGAGCCATCTGATACCTCCAATCGATCCCTCTGAAGAAAATACCCAACAATTGAACCTGTGAGAACCCGTGATTTGGACAATTTCTATGATAGGATCTGAAATTGTAATTAATAGGATCCTTTGGGCCAAGTTGCAGACTCTTTAGACTTGTAAAATCACGTGTTTTCCTTTTCTGCAGTCGGTATCGATCGATACCAGGTTGTTGTCGGTCGATACCAGGTTGGTGTCGGTCGATACCAGGACTCTGTGCTCGCCAGACTGGACTGTCTTCACAAAAACTGGCATAACTTTTGATCGCACCGTTAGAATGGCCTCAAACCACTTCCAAATGAAAGCTGATCCATTGATCTATCTTGTATCCAAATTTGAGCTCAATCCAACGGTGGGAAGTTATTCACCGAATGCCAAAAACAAACTCCAGAATGCTCCAATATCTCCAATTATGCTCTAAACGTGCCAAAACCTGAAAAGACTCAAAAACACTACAAAAACACTAGAAGGACTCTAAAAACAAGACCTATATCATGGCTATATATGGGTAAAAACCATGATATATCAAATAACGATCTATAGAGATATACCAAATAGACTAATTGGGCTAAGTCAAGATACTTATATAGATAAGGTCTTGCACACGTTCAATAAGGTCTTGGTGTGGTTCCTAGCATTTCTGGCCCAGTGGATCTTTATTGTGACAACAATGGAGCCATCACACCAGAAATCCAAACACATTCAAAAGAGATATCACCTCATTCGTGATATAATTGATAGAGCAGAGTCTCAACGGATGCAAACGTTGCTGATCCCTTAACCAAACCTCTTCCACGGCCTAAGCATGAGAGTCATACTACTGCTGTAGGCATTAGATTTGATTCTAGTGGGAGATTTTCTTTTTATGCTATGATGTTTGTGTTTACATACATTTGTTTTTATTTTCAAATTAATGAAATTTGTTTCAGTATTATATTCAGTATTATATTTCATTTGGTTATTTGATAATTAAATAATTGTCCCAAATAATTTATTTCATTCTTATATGTCATCAAGTATGTGATTTGATCATAAAACCCTATGAGTGAAAAAAAATGACATAAATTGTTGATGTCCCTAGTCAAGGTTATTTAAATGGGACATTATGATATATCATGGTTTTTACCCATTTTCAACCATGATATAAGTCCTTTTATTGAGTCTTTCTAGTAGTTTTAGAGTCTTTCAGAGTCTTTTCAGGATGTAGGCACAACTGGAGCTAAACTGGATTTATGGAAGCTTTTGAAGCATATCGGAGCTGAAGCATTTCGGAGAACTGAAGCTTAGTATCGATCGACACCTATGCAGCGTCGATCGACACCATCATCTGGAAGAAACACGATTGAAGATCTCAGTATCGATCGATACCATTCACGGTGTCGGTCGATACCAATAGCCAGAACGCGCATTCTTCAGAAGACCCGAAGAAGAAACAGAAGTTTTCCTTATTTTTCCAATGAACTCCAAAGCGTGTTTTTAGGTATAAAATTAACTTTTTCAGCCTCCAGAGGCTGACATTGATTCTTGGAGATAGAGTATTCTTGCAATTGAGTTTTGGGAGAAGAACCTTGAACCCTCTTTGATATATGATATCTATTTTATTCATGATGTTTGTTTCATTCACAATTTTTGAGTAGGTTCCTTGTTAGGTTTAAGGATAATTAAAAGAAATTAAAAAAAAAATAAAATTAGATTTAATTGTTAGGAAAAATCTATAGAGTTCTTCACCTAGACTTGAGATTAATGCTTATTCTAGCCTCGCGAACTAGAATCTGATATTAGGTTGATTAATTGACACGAAAGTGTGATTAGTTTCCTGAACTAATGTTTGGTGAGCAAAAAACCTACTCGCAAAGAAATTTGGTTTGGGATTTTTTGAACAATTGAACTTGACCTTTAATGCTTGTCTGAATTTATATAATTTGCAAAGAAATTTAGAATTCTAGGTTTAGACATAGATAGTCTTCGCAACGACAGTTGGTTTACTTTACATATGTGTTTCAAGTTCAAGAGCGGAGCTTACTTCATTCCTGACATTTGATTTGATTGAGAATTCTGATTTGCCTGCAAATTTCCCTAAGCCTAACGTTTTCCTCACTGATCTCACTACTTGATTTTAATTGTTTTGTTATTTTTGATGACATTTGTTTTGCTTAACTTAATTCACATTCTGGAATTTATTGAGTGACAAACTTGAGTCTTTGTGGTTCGACCCCTAGAATACTACAGCTACTGCTTAAATACTTTAGGGTATTATATTTGAGCATATCAAATTTTGGTGCCGTTGATTACGTCTGATTTTATGGGACCGTTCCCTCCATCGCAACAGAACAAGTACATCTTGGTTGTCGTTGATTACGTCTCCAAATGGGCGGAAGCGATTGCTAGTCCTACCAACGACTCCTCCGTCATTCTGAAACTGTTCAAGACCATTATCTTCCCTCCATTTGGGTTACCTCGAGTTGTGATAAGTGATGGTGGCACTCACTTTATCAACAAGATCTTCGAATAGCTGCTGAGAAAGTACGGCGTGCATCACCGCGTCGCAACACCTTATCACCCTCAGACCAGCAGACAAGTCGAAGTCTTTAACAGATAGATCAAGGAGATTCTAGAAAAGACAGTTGGCGCAACACGGAAAGATTGGGCAGTGAAGCTCGACGACGCTCTTTGGGCTTACCAGACCGCGTTAAAGACACCACTCGGCACCACGCCATTCCATTTCCTGTACGGGAAGGCATGTCATCTTCCAGTTGAGATCGAGCACAAAGCAGCCTGGGCTACTAAGTTGATGAATTTCGACATCAAGTCTGCTGCTCAAAGGCGATTGGTTCAACTCAATGAGCTAGATGAGATCAGACACCTTGCTTATGAAAACACCAAACTGTACAAAGAAAGGACTAAAGCCTATCACGACAAGAAGATCATTTCTCGCCAGTTTGCACCAAATGACCAGGTACTTCTGTACAACTCTCGTTTACAGTTATTTCCTGGTAAATTGCGTTCTCGTTGGTCAGGTCCCTTCAGAATCAAAGAAGTCCGCCTGCACGGTGCAGTCTTGTTGGTGAATGCTGAGGGAAAAGAATTCACTGTCAATGGACAGCGGGTGAAACACTATTGGGTGCAAGCCACCATTCTATATGGCCACATACTGCCTCTGGCTGAACCACCAGCTGCCTGAATGATGCCAATGTCAAGCTAAGCACATTAAACAAGCGCTTGGTAGGAGGCAACCCACTGGTGAGTCTGTACATAAGATTTTCCTTTGATTTTTGTTTTTATTTTTGTCTTGTGTCTTCACGTGAACCAGGTTCAGATGACAAGCATCGATCGACACCCAGGAAGTATCGATCGATACCGAAACCATATAAAAATTGTGCGATCATGACGTGCATGTTGCTGTGGTCCCTACGCGCTTCATCGATCCTCACACCATGCGTCGTCTGGGCATCGACGTGGATCTCTCTGCCATGCTTGATAAGATCGGTTTGGGGACATTATACTCGCGATAATACGATCTCTACCCCGACCTTGTTCGCCAATTCCTCGCTACAGCACGAGTCTACCCCAAAGACGAGGTCCACCGCAATGCTTCAGAGGGCACTCTGACCTTTCTAATTCGAGGGATCCGTTACAGGCTACCAATCCCCGATCTCTGCGACATCTACGGTTTCGACCGCGATCTCCAACAGGTAGCTCTGCCTCCCCAGTTTCATGATGTGCAGGTCTTCTAGAGACACATTGGTCTGGGCTCATACCACTCCAAGACTACGACGCTGATGGACGTTCGTCATCCCACTCTTCGTTGCATCGTCCATATTCTGAGCAACACTCTCCTTTGCAAGATGGAGCCGAACAAGTTGAGGATATCAGAGTTGATCCTACTATACAAGGCTGTCGACGACCTCATCCCTGAGGATAGATATAAGTGGCCCGAGTTGAACCTTGCAGTCTACTTGGGCGCCGTCTTTGCGCACCACCTGGTCTTTCTGAAGACCAAGCCATTCTCTGGACGCAACTACTCTTCTGCGCGGAAGACCGAGTCGGTTGGCAGCCTCCTCACTCCCATCTTCGAGCATCTTGGCATTTCCACTTCAGAGTGCTCGATCGTCACAGCTCGCTCTCTCATGGACGAGCAGCATATGCAGCACATGCGTTGGCTGAAGCTGACCCGCCGTTGGTGTCTTCCTACGACCGACGGTGAGCTCTTTGTGTACTTGCCCAACCGTGCTCTGACCACCATCGCAGGCAATGTTTCCAAGCTGCGTTTTGATCTAGATCCCAGCCTGCTTTTGGTTGCTCCGACTACACGTGTACGCGCTCCGCCACGTCTCCCATCCACTCTGGTCGATGCTGATGTAGCACCTGCAGCTGACTTTGCTAGAAGTCAGCCCCGCCGTTTACAGCGCCACCAGACATCTGCTCCTGCCCCTTCATTTCCTCCACCACCGGATCTGCCGATGGCGACCGCCTCCTTTCAGAGGTACGTCGTGGAGAGCCTACAGAGCATCTGGGCCGCTGTCTCTCGCTGCCGCTGCATGTCTTCTACGGACGCATACTCTTCCACACCCGACCCTTCATCCCGCTATGCTATCTCTGACACTGATGACTCTGATGACTAGACTCTGTTTCCTGGGTTTCACGATTTCCCTTTCCCTGTTCCTTTTTCTTTTGTTTATCTTTCATTTTGAACTTTTCGATCTCATTGTTAATACTCATTGAACTTATGGCTAATTTATGATTCTGTTGCTTCTAACTTGTGCTCTAGTGATCTAACAGTGTTCCATCTAACATTTGGCTCTCTGGACACGATTTTGGGCATCAGTCTCACGAAACAGGACCTTGGTATCGATTGACACATTACTGGTATCGGTCGATACTCACCACGCATCGGTCGATACTGGTTACAACATCGATCAATACTCAAACTAATACA
Organism: Crucihimalaya himalaica; assembly: GCA_004349715.1. NCBI lineage: Eukaryota > Viridiplantae > Streptophyta > Magnoliopsida > Brassicales > Brassicaceae > Crucihimalaya > Crucihimalaya himalaica. The sequence goes on along the minus strand of SMJT01000033.1, from coordinate 1,482,572 downwards.
CGGTACCTTTGTAATACCCTCCAGCCATTTTGTTCTTTTACTTTCTTTTGCTTCCTCTAGGCTAGATAACACTGGGGACAGTGTTATTTAAGTCTGGGGAGGTACTTAGTAACATTGTGTTTGTTTTTCTTAGAGTCAGCCATCTTTGAGTCAAATTTTGTTTTCTTGAGTCAAAACCTGTTGGAGATTATGAACTTTTGCTTGAATCCATTACTCTGACTTTGTTTTTAAGTAACCAATGTCACAGAATCAGCTCTAAGATCGACTAATGAAAAATCCAAAGACTGACCAGTTGACTAGAAAACACCCATGTCTCCAGCAAATCTCTTCTAAATCCTAAGCCCAATTTTGCACTTCATTTCTGAGGTTGGTGTTCACTGAACTTGATTCATCATTCATATCTGACAAAGGAACCCATGTGTTTGGAAATTATGTTATACCTCTCCCTTGGCACACGTTGATACAAACAAAAAAAAATGCATGAAAGACGAAATGATTTCTGCCGAGTAGAGGGCTAGGAACACTTCCTGTGATCCCATTTTTCTACTTGGATAAGGAATGATCACACAAAGGTCTGAAGCGAGGGGTAGGAACATTTCCCGAGACCCCGTTATTCGCCTAAGACCTTTGATACTTTGAGAGGGGAGAACCGGGGATTTGGTGGCAATCACCATCAATACTCGCGTCTCAAATCTTAATTTGTATATGCGAAGGTTAATCCAAAATCAAGAGCATAAAAAGAGATAAGTCTGGGGGAGAGGAAAATTTTATCAAAGTATGAAATTTGGGTGGTTCCTTGGTTACGATATCGCATGAGGAAGAATCTAGAAGGTTCCTGAACATCAACAACAGTAATGAAACGGCAATGAAGGATTTAGTATGATTGATGCTATAAGATAATGTGTGGAAACTGGGAAGCTGCAATTGTCTACGGAGAAGTACATGGCGATCAGATTCGAAACTGATTAGATGACATCTGGGAGCTTGGAAAAAGGTCACAACAATGTTTCAAGAACAAGTGAGTCTCCGTGATTTCAAACCACTTTCTCTGTTTTGGTTTTCTGTTTGCTTGAGGGCAAGCAAAGACTAAGTCTGGGGGACTTGATATATCATGGTTTTTACCCATTTTCAACCATTATATAAGTTCTTTTATTGAGTCTTTTAAGTAGTTTTAGAGTCTTTCTGAGTCTTTTCAGGATGTAGGCACAACTGGAGCTAAATTGGATTTATGGAAGCTTTTGAAGCATATCAGAGCTGAAGCAGTTCGGAGAACTGAAGCTCAGTATCGATCGACACCTATGCAGCGTCGATCGACACCATCATCTGGAAGAAACACGATTGAAGATCTCAGTATCGATCGATACCATTCACGGTGTCGGTCGATACCAATAGCCAGAACGCGCATTCTTCAGAAGACCCGAAGAAGAAACAGAAGTTTTCCTTATTTTTCCAATGAACTCCGAAGCGTGTTTTTAGTTATAAAATTAGGGTTTTCAGCCTCCAGAGGCTGACATTGATTCTTGGAGATAGAATATTCTTGCAATTGAGTTTTGGGAGAAGAACCTTGAACCCTCTTTGTATTTTACTATATGATATCTATTTTATTCATGATGTTTGTTTCATTCACCATGTCTGAGTAGATTCCTTGTTACGTTTAGGGTTATTTAAAAGTATTTGATGAATAGTTAAAATTAGATTTTTTTGTTAGGAAAAATCTATAGAGTTCTTCACCTAGACTTGAGATTAATGCTTATTCTAGCCTCGCGAACTAGAATCTGATATTAGGTTGATTAATTAACACGAAAGTGTGATTAATTTCCTGCACTAGTGTTTGGTGAGCAAAAGACCTACTCACAAAGAAATTTGGTTTAGGATTTTGTGAACAATTGAACTTGGCCGTTAATACTTGTCTGAATTTATAGAATTTGCAAAGAAATTTGGAATTCTAGGTTTAGACATAGATAGTCTTCGCAACGACAGTTGGTTTACTTTACATCTGTGTTTCAAGTTCAAGAGCGGAGCTTACTTCATTCCTGACATTTGATTTGATTGAGAATCTGATTTGCCTGCAAATTTCCCTAAGCCTAGCGTTTTTCTCACTGATCTCACTACTTGATTTTAATTGTTTTGTTATTTTTGATTACATTTTTTTTTGCTTAGCTTAATTCACATTCTGGAATTTATTGAGTGACAATCTTGAGTCTTTGTGGTTCGACCCCTAGAATACTACAGCTACTGCTTAGATACTTTAGGGTATTATATTTGAGCATATCACATTAATAACTGAAAACGACTAGTATGTGATGTGACTGGTTACTAAGTTTCGTGGAGTCATTAATATGTAGTATTAAAGTCAATCACATAGATTTATGTTGGAGAACACAAATTGGACTGACCCGCTATGAGAACTCTACAAGAATGTTATATGAGTGTCATAAAAGTTTCTCATCACAACTATAGAGTATAATCCTTTGACCTGAGTTTGTCATGCTTTCATATACATGGATTGGTGCACTTTGATTCTGCCAAACGTCAGCCGTAACAGGTGATTATAAAGACAATAATTGGGCGTATTATGAAGTGTGTAAGGAACATGGATGAACAAGATGGGATTTGTCCCTCCTACATAACAGGAGATGAATATCTCTAGGCCTAATGAAGATTTGATACTGAGAAATACATGGCCGTGCTCAAACGAAGTGAAAGTCAATCGTTTGTTTTATCAGTATAAATCGAAGTTCGATAATTATGATCTTAGCTAAATAAGGATGACAACGTTTCTTGCCTTATGTTAAGATCGAGATATAGAGACGAAAGGATTACTAGAATAGATGATTTTAGTACAAGTGGGAGATTGTTGGGAATGTCCTGAAATCATTTGTACTTACTCTAGTTTAAGTTGTATCGTTGAGGTTTGATAGTCGAATAATATTAGATGATTGTAACGTTTTTCTAGAAGCCTCTTATAGTCGATGACTTTAGAAGTTGATTACTAATATTATGCGATCCTACAGGGTCACACACCTAAGCAAACTGGATAATAATATGTTGAGTTTAATTATATTATAATATATTTGTTATATTAGATATACATACATATTTATAATTGTGCACTTAGGATATATTTTTTATTATAAAATATATATGTGTGTACGTGAGGAAGAGAAAAGTTGATCGGGCTTTAGCCCATTAATCAAACCTAGTGTGATTAGGGTTTGACGTGTGACTATATATATTGGCAATATACTAACGTAGAGAGACACCCTTTGAAAGCAAACAAAACCCTAATATAGTTTTGAGATTTGATCTCTGCGGCACTAGCATCCCGTTAGATCCAGTTTGTGTGCGTGTGGATACCAGTAGACGCACAACGTTTGGAGTGCTTCAAAACCTCGGTTGTTTCAATTTACCTTTCCGCTGTGAATTATCCAGGTATACTCACAATCTGATAAGATAGATTTTGATTCAAAATTTACACGAATCCTAACAATTGAATTTGTGATTAGATTTATAAATCGTTATAAACCGGTACAAATTCCAACAGAAGAAACCATCATTGATCATGAAATCCGATTGGAGATAGGCCATGGTACTTAGCATAAGGGTAGATAGGCCATGGTACTTAGCATAAGGGTAGATAGGCGATGGTACTTAGCTGGAGCACCTTCCATCATGTTAAGGTACAATCCAGAAGTTTTACTCATGAGATCTATAACTTGCAAAAGAGAAAAAATCTTCCATGGCACATAGCATAACACTAGATAAGATTCTGATCCAAGTGACTCATGTGAGACATGTGAAAAGAGTATTTGCGTTGATGGGGGTGGCGAAAGGTTTTTGGCTTTGAAACTTCAGATCTGAAGGAGATGGACTTAACCCGAAGGGTGTGAGACTCATAAGATTAGCCATGAAGAGGAGGAGGGGGAAAAAAGAAAGGGTGAGAGAAGAGAAAAGAAGAAGAACAACAACAAGAGAGAGAGAGAGAGTACAACCGTCACCGGAGCCGGCGCTGGTCACAAGCCTCTTCAGATTTAGGGGAAAAATAATTGATGGTCTCTTTAATTTTGTCTCTTTCTTTTTCAGTTCGGCTGCCTTTTTTTACTTTGTGGGTCTATTAACAGTTCTTTTATGCACTCTCACTCTCACTATCTCTCCTCATGAAGAAGGAACAAAGGCTAGACTTCACTAAAGCCTCTCAAGACAACTTTCCCTATCTCATTCCTCCCAAACTAATCATCTCATCCCTAAATCACCCAAACTTGTACATATGTAATTAATTACATATATGTAATTGATTATGAAAAATCAAGTTTAATTATTCAAAATTGCGGTTAATAAAGTGTGATTGCCCATAATCCGACACAACCCGACCCGCATATATAACCCGATTTACACACTAAACTCTGAAGGCATCTTCACTTGTTGTTCTTCTTCTTCTTCATTCGATAATGGTTTCTTCCACTAACGTCACCGCATCAAGTACTGCCTTATAAGTTGTCCCAAACGTTCCTTTATCTGAAACCTCCGCCGAAGCTCTCAACAGATCCTCCAGATCAAAAACCTTTGTTGCATTCCCAGATAAGTTGTCCCAACAGATCAAAATTTTTTTCATCCCTGAACTTTGCGTCTCTTAATTCTTCATACAATTGGTAAATCCAAATAGGCCATAGAAGTAACTTGTTCGTTAAATTGAGTTTTTTTGGGACAGAGTTGGTTTCAGGTGAAGCTGAAGCAGTAAAGCTTAGTACATGGCTACATGTTCAGTGTGGACTTTAGCAAAGGACTTTATTCGTAAGCCTAATTTTGAGCATGTAATATACTTTTGTCGTTTTATATTTGTGCTTTTTTGCTTGAATTCTGGTCTTTCAGGTATGACGTGTCTTCATTCCTAACTTATAGAGTTCTTCGCCACTGGTGAACTGGTAAACTTCTTCTCTTTTGTTCAATGCCTGATCTGTTTGCAATTGAGAGTGTCTGCAACAGGAAGTTCGTGTTTTAAATAGTAACTAAAACTACAAAATTACAAGTTCTAAAAATCAGAATTGCAGGTTTTAAAGAGAATGATTAAAGCATGACACCAACATCTATTACACAGGTTCTGTTTTGAATTAAAAACAAACGCAAAATTATTTCACCAGTGCAGACCCGAACTACAAAAAAACTGCAAACAAAAACTGCAGCAAACTAGAACTGGAACAAATGGAACTGAAAATGGGCAACGTTACTAGGTAGCTTGATGAAACAAACTTCACTAGGTCATTTAAATGTCAAACACATAGTCATTGGTAACTTGAGTGAGTTGTGTGCGGAACAATCTATCTTGCCCTTGAGATGATGAAGATGCCTGAAACGAATACATTCAATAAATTTAGCTTAAAACAAACACATAACTAGACAAAAAAAAACAGACACTAGACTAGACACAAAAATAGACACAAGACCTGTACAAAAAGCAGACACAAAACACAATAAACATACATGCTCACTTTGGTGGTAACTTAAAAATAGATGCGTTGTGTCCAACTTCTCCACATTTAGAACAATGGATAGTTCTTCCACTCCTTCCTAATCTTTCGACCTATTTTTTGTCTTCTTATTTGGTGACTCGTGTTTGCCTTTAATTCTTGAAAACTTGGTATTCTTCCTCTTTTTCTTTTTCCCAGGTAGTATAGGATCCGTAGGAGTAGTAATCAATGGATAACCAGACTTCATCCAGAACCTTGGTCCTCTAACTGTGAAAATGTTTGTGCTGTAAATCTCTTGCCACATAAATGTTAAGAAGAAGTCATAAACATAGTCTTCAATAAACCAGCATCGATCATTGCACCATACGCATTTTTGCAAGGTATCCCAGTGGTTTGCCATTTACAACAAGAGCATGTTCTTATTAGTGTGTTGACATTGTAAAAATTCATGCATAGAACAACCTCATATAGTCCACGGGTCAAAGAGATTTTTGTACATTTTTTAGCAAGCATTTTCGCAACATGATCGGTGTACCTCCCTTGTTGCGTATTAGATTTATTGTTTCTCTTTGAGATTTTCACCATTGCTTGTCTCCAAATTGTCTCTAACATTGGTACAAATGCCTTGGATCTTGCTTTTGTAAGTGTGGAGTTAAATGATTATGTAGCATTGTTATCAACAAACTCACAAAAGCTTCCTAATCTATAAAAAGCCCCTACACCAAGTCTTCGGTTGCTCTTTCATAACATCATCATGCAAAGCCAAATTATAATCTTTTAACTTCTTGATATTTTCTTCATATTCTATCGGGCTATAGCTCCAAGGTAAGTTCCAAATCATTGGTTTTATCAAATCTTTATTTGCATGCTTCTTCTTCAAGTTCTCTATGATATGTTTCACACACATTCAATGTTCAGCGTTTGGTAATTCGCCTTTTACTGCACTTATGAGTCCCTAAAAGTAGCAAATTCAAATAATTAAAGTAGCAAATATAAGTAGCTAGATAAGTATTAAAAAAAAAACAAAAATGAATCAAATACTCACTTTTGATCTATCAGAGATAATGACATATTTTTCACCATTTTCGAGACCTAAGTCAACCTTGATTAGCTTGATGAACAATAGCCAATTGTCTGCATTCTCTGCTTGTACCACAGCCCAAGCAATCGAATATATCTGGTTGTTTGCATCATGACCGACGACAATAGTAATATACCCTTGACAACAACTTTTAAAAAGGTGCCATCAAGCCCAATAATTGGTCAACAAGTCCCTCGTCAACTCTTTCAGAGATTCTCAAAACACACATAGAACCTATTAAAAACAACTTGACCAGTTGCATTAGGAATTCTTTTGACAGTAGCAGTTAATCTTTGGTTTGAAGTATGTATCTCTTGGACATTACTGCGAAGATGAGCAAATTGTTCTTCGTACTCCTTTTTAAGCTATTTTAGAGGTACAAGTCTTCCTCTCTGGCATTGATTCCTCGAACTCACCAATTTCTAGTTCTCCTTAATAAGATTTTGAATTTCTTCAAGCAATAAATCAGACTTTTGCCTTAATTTGTCCAAAAGAATTCTTGCAATGACTGGACTTTTTAGAATCTTACATTTTCCATTAGGAGTATAATTGTGATACCCGTATCTACTCTTCACCAACCACTTTAGGTTTTCCTTGTCATACAAACAATAAACCTGCCATTTGCATTTTCCACCCATGCCACACTTATAGGAAAGCTTTGGCTTATCCCATCTTTCTTGGACAATATTTCTTGCTTTGTTCAAAGCATACTCTAAGACTGCCTCCTTGAACTCAAAGCCCATATAGAAAGTAGTTCCCAAAGCTAACTTATCATCACTTCTCCTTTTCAATCTTCTTTTCAATAAAACTAGATCATCATCCTCGTCATCTGAGCTTTCATGAATGGTATTACGGCCAATTAGAGCTGTCAAAATGGGCGGGCTGTCCATGGTCTGCCCACGTCCATGACGTTATGGACCGGTCATGGACAAGCCCGTTTTCGGGCGGGTTCAAATGGACATGGTCTTCAATAGACATGGACAAAATAGGTTTGGACAAAATGGACAATGGACGGCCCATAACACTTAAAAATCTAGGTCAAATTGATTTGGGGCTTTTCACATAAATACGAATTATAAAAATTTAAATTTAAATTTATTTATAGTTCAATTATGAATTAATTTAAATGTTTTTAGAAAATTTAAATTCAATAAAATATTAATTTAGTAATTTTGAATTATTTTAATTATATTAAAGCCGTCGGTTTTTCATCGGAAATATCAGCGATTGATCATCTGTAAATCATCGGTAATCTGTCGGTAAAAGACATCGGTTGATAATGGTTGGTTTTCGTCGGTTTTTTATCCGACGGTGTACCGACGGATTTACCGACCACTAACAACGTCAGTAAGCCGTCGGTATTTCATCCGTCGGTAAACTGTTGGTATTTTCTGACGGATTACCGACGGATTTTAAATTTCTGACGAGATAGAACCGACGGATAAATCCATCAAAAACTGTCGGTTTAGGCTATTATCGACGACTTACTGACGGATTTGCCCGTCTGTTTCTTTTCATTTTCTTGTAGTATAATAAATTTTGTAATACTTTAGTTTGGATTCATATTTATGTTTAATGATTTAGTTTTGAAATGGGGTCCATTGGACGTGATCGTTAATGGGCATGGTCCTTAATGGACGTGGTCCTTAATGAACATGGTCACTATTTGTCCATAATCAAAATGGTCAGTATTGGACCAGTCCAAAATGGACGTGGACAGCCCATTTGACAGCCTTACGGCCAGGCCAATCAACATCTCATCAACAAAGTTCGCAACTGGTTCCTCAATCTCATACTCAAATCGATTCATTCACACCTCTTCATCTTCACATATGTTATCTTTGTTATTCTTCTTTTTAGCATTCTTGGTTCCCTCATCCTCAAATTAATCACAATCCATTTCACCATCATGCTCCATATCATCATCATTCTCTGTTTCGTAGTATTTTTCTTTGTCTTTGTCACTTTCAACATTCTCTTCACTGAAATAATAGATGTGATGATTTAGCTACTGTTTCAAACACGACAATAGTACAAAAAATATCAAACCTATATTTGCTTATTACAGTTTGAGATGATGCATGTACATATACACATCTAACATGTGCCGTAAATATCAAACCTATTTCAAATACGACATGGTCTGATATTTACGAAGCATATAATATCAAAGCTATTTCAAACACAACATGGTTTGATGTTTACGAAGCATAAGAAGCAAAAAAAAAATAGGAATTGCATAAGAAGCAAAAACGCATTATAAAAAAATAGTTCTTGTAATAATCATGGAGCAAGATTCCATTGTTCTCTGCAGTGGTTGAAGGATAATTAACATCCTCTGTTTTATCACTAAACAATTATTATTTTGGGTTTATGCATGAGAAAGGTAGAAAAAGCTTATTATAAGAACTGATTTTGATCTAACCTATTTTTTGACATGCTTCAACCAATGACAAAGTAACCAGATTCTCAAAACAACAAATCGATGACGACCTCCTTTTTCACAGCCGACACTTCCACATCAACCACAAACCCTAAAAACAGTATTGTATCAAGCCCTTTAATATATTCAATTTGTTTGCTTCATCGTGTTAAATATGTGGATCGGGTCGGGTCAGATTATGGGCAATCACACTTTATTAACCACGATTTTGAGTAATTAAACGTGATTTTCATACTCAATTGCTTATATGTAATTAATTACATATGTCAAAGTTTGGGTGACTTAGAGATGAGATGATTAGTTTGGAGGGAATGAATGAGAGCAACTTGTCTTGAGGGGGTTTAGTGAAGTCAACCCAAGAACAAACCCTCAACAATTATTTCACTTTATTTTATAACTTAAGAAAAGGGTAACATTTAAGTATTACGAATGATTACAGTTGATGTTCCGGCTACTTCTATGGATAAAGGCAATGTACAATGACTTCTAGAAATACAAACCCTCCAAAGAATTTACAAGATTATCATCGTTATGTTATCCAGGGTACAACTCTATTTCCTATCTAAGTTTTTCACTGATGATCATTTGTTTTTGCCATACCTGGCCTACATTAATGCCATTATAAAGGAGCATGAGTCTACTTGTTTTACAGAGGCTACCAAGTATGAGGTTTGGGAAGATCCGATGAAGGAGGAGATGTCAAATATGGAAACAACAAACACGTGGTATGTTTGTTCTTTACCTCTTGATAAAGAAGATGTGACTTGTAAATGGGTATATAAGGTGAAGTACTTAGTTGATGGAACTGTAGAAAGGTAGAGGTCACATCTGGTTGCTAAGGGTTATACACAAAAAGAAGGATTGGATTACATAGACACATATGCACATGTTACCAAGTTATCCTATGTTATGTTGATGCTTGGGGTTGATGTTGTTCTTGGTTGGTCTTTACATCAATAAGATATTCCCAATGCATTTCTGAATGGTGATTTGACAGAGGAAATATATATGAAGTTACCACCAGGGTATTCACAACTTAAGGGGGATAAGCTTCCTCCGTGGGCTTTTTGTCGTTTGCAAAAATCCATTTATGGTGTAAACCAAGCTTCTCGCCAGTGGTATATGAAATTTGCAGAAACTTTGCGTGTCATGGGTTTTGTTAAAATAGGTCATGATCACACATTGCTCACAAAATCAACTGACAAGGTGTTTGCATCTGTCTTGGTGTATGTAGATGTGATCATTCTGGCAAGTAATGATGATGAAGCTGCGACCATAATCAAAGCACAACTTAGTTCTCATTTTAAACTGAGAGACTTGGGTCCCATGAAGTATTTTTTTGGCTTGGAGATTGCTAGAATTTAGAGATTTCAATATGTCAGAGAAACTATGCTCTAGAGTTATTGAATGAAATTGGTATGTTGGGATGCAAACCTTCACTCATTCCAATGGAGCCAAATCATAAACTGTCAAAGGATGATGGGGAGATATTTGAGAACATTGAGTCATACAGGAGATTAATTGGCAGACTCATTTATCTCACCATAACCAGACCTGACTTCTGTTTTGCAGTCTAGAAGTTGGCTAAATTCACTCCGCGAGTACCTCATTATCAGGCCTTGTTGAAAGTATTGAGATACATTAATGGCACTGTTAGTCAAGGTATTTTCTTTTCTGTTACATCATCAATGCAATTAAAGGGGTTTGTTGATGCTGATGATTGGGGAGCGTGTCCTGATACTAGGAGTTTTGTAAGTGGATATTGCATATTTTGGGAGATTATTTGATATCGTGGAATCTAAGAAGCAAAAATTGTTGTCTGTTTCTTCTGCTGCTAAAGCAGATTATAGAAGTTTGGCTCTAGCAACTCGTCAGATAGTGTGTTTGCGCAATCTGCTACAATATTTTGGCATTGATCAGTTCACACGATCGATTTATTATGTGATAATACTGCATTGATACATATTGCACACAATCGAGTGATCCATGAACGGACGAAGCATGTTAAAATGGATTGCCACATAACAAGGGACATAATTGAAGAAGGGATTTTGAAGCTGCTACATGTTCGTACAGATGCTCAAGTAGCTAAAATTATGACTAAGCCTCTATATCCAGCTCAGTATCAAACACTCAAGAGAAATATGAGTTTGTTGGAAAAAAAATTCACCATCCTTATCTTAAGGGGGAGTACTAGAGTGTATATAGTCTGATGTATAGATACACATGTACAATTTAGTATTCTTGTATAGCTACACTTGTAGATTAGGCAATATGTAACTAAATTCTACAATTAACGAGACCGAGAGTTTATTTACTCATATTCTCTAATAGTATAGACTTTCCTTTAGGGAAATCCAAATGAAAGCTGTCAACTTACATGAGAAAAGGAGAACAGACGGGTTCTTGCTTTTGAAGATACAAGCATCCCGGACAATTGTACAACGAAACACAAGTCTAACACAATATTCAAAAAAACACAATCTAAAACCACCTGAAATTGTAGAACTCGCCGCAGAGATATGCCACTCCAACTGGTGAAAGACTAAACGATGTCCAATGGTCGGCCTCTTGAGGATGTACCACACTCGAAAGTATTCGTTCTACTTTGAAAATCCAAACTTGCGCATGAGATTTCAAAACATCCAATCCGTGAAGAGGGTGGTCACAAATAGGACGAGAGAAATCTCTCGCGATCCTTAAATACGTGACTAGCAAGGGCATAGTTGTCAAATGCGGAATAACACAATATTGAGGAGAGACTTCTGCCATTATCTTATTATACAAAGTATAATTTTTAAAGTTAGTAACTCAAAAGATCACGACACGTTTCATGTCCCTCGGTTTTAGATTTCGACACGTGTCAAAAATTAAAGAAAAATGTAAAACATTTTTATAAGTAAATTATACAAAAAAATAAATAACTACCATTATTTCAGAAAATAGAAAATATATAAGGAAACTACACAAATCAGTAATTTATAAAATAATAAACTTTCATAAAAATGTCAAAGATTATTATAAGAAAATTATACAAAAACACAATTAACTACCATTATTCAGAAAATAGAAATTTTATAAGAAAATTATACAAATCACAAATTCTTAAAAAGAATAAAATTCCTTAGTTAAAAATAATAATCATAAACGAAAAAGAATTGTAAATATTGAACTCTATATAAACAAATAAGTAGTCACATAGTATCTCTTCCTTTTATTTATTATTTTTTAAAAAACATTTCTTCCTTTTATTTTTTAAAAAGTTATTTTGATTTATTATTATGTGGCTGTTGTGATTTTTTTAATTTATATATTTTTATGATTATTAAATTTTCCTCTAATTTCGATTGGTTTTTCTCCTACTTTTTAGAAAATGATTATTATCCAAAACACAATGAGCAAAGAAATTCAAATAACAATACTTATTTATTTTTATCTCGATTTGAAAAAGAAAAATAAAAGTCGAATATGATTAAAAATATATAAATCTTATTCAAATAGAAATAAACCAATATATCTTATATATTAGAAGAAAAGTCAAAAATTCTCTCATTATTCCTCAAAGCGGTTGATTACCACTCTACTCTTAATGAGTATGCTTAATTATAAAAGTCTGCCATTTAGCTTTAAAAAAAAATCTAAAATATAATTTTTGAGATAAGTAAATATACTATTATAGAATCTTCGAAAAATGTTCAATTTACATTTTTTTTAAGAGCGGATAAATATGATATATCGGGTTATATATAATTTTAACATTTGCTTCATAATTTTAAATGTATATTTTATACAATATTTATTACGATATATAAGAAAGATTTTTTAAAATTTTGAATTAGTCAATATCCTAAACAAAATATTTTTAAAAATATTATTTCTCCACATATGATGCTGATAACTACCTAGTATATAATCAAAACTAAGGAGCTACCCCGCACCATGTGCGAAGAAAAAATATTAAGCGATGATGACATTTTTGTTTTTGATGGTAGTAAATATGATATCTCACGTGTTCAAATTTTTTTTATTGCTGACTATTCATCCTTAATTGATAAAAGATTAAGAAGTTTTATTGATTCAAATTCTTGTGTGTTATGTTTAGTATAGTATAATAAATGATGTTCAGATCCTTTATATATGGTATAATCCTTATTGAATATTTTATATGTTATTATTTCAAATTTATTATAATTGGAAGATAACGACAACTATACATTACAATTATCTTCACACAATAGTTAATATTTCATAAATTTTTCAATATATCTTAATTTGTTCATTATATCAAATATATATATATATATATATATATAAGCCTTGATAAGGCATCAGACTATTTTTAAAAAATATTATATCGCAATATTAGATTTTTCAGATTTTTTTTTAGTAGAAATATAAATTTTCAATTTCTTTAACTACCCGAATTTTTATAGAATTTTCTTACTATAAAGTCAAAATATTTCAAAAAGCAACATATCTAATGATATAATAAATTATCTGAACCAAGGAAATGAAATTTCAGGATATTAACAAAAATTTGTGATTTTTTTATAGTAATTCAACTTTTATATGAATATTTTTTTAGTTTTTCTTAAACCTAAGTGGCAATTTTTTAATTAAATAAATTTATTAAGAATAGAGTGGTTATGAATCACAGTAAAGTTCGCTAAGCTTATCCAAGTGTCTTCGATAACTCTTCCAGAGTAACAACCAATGAATGACTCAGGGCATCTCTAATAGCTCTCCTCATTTTGAGGGGAGCAAATTGAAACACCCCAAGTCATTTTTTTCTCAATTTTACACTTAGGCGTTTTCGACAATTTTCAATTTTTCTTAACATTCTCAGCGTTCGTTCTTTAGATTCGACAGAAGCATGCATAAACTGATTTATTAAGATTAAAATAAAGGTTCTAGTACAACATCGTTTTTATTACTAGACCTTAACATAAATCCGAACACAAACTACCCAAAATCCATCATAAATCCACCATCCTTCCCTTCCGTGCCTTAGTCCTAACGAGCTGGTTCAACAACAAGTATCATTATATTGACCTGCATGAGGAATGAATTTCTTAGTAGAGCGGTCGTCCCGTCTCACCAGGCCATAGTCATAGAATTACAAGCAACACTTCGATTCACATTGTCAAAAATGCAAGTCATTCACTTTCATATTTCTAAATTCGTCTAGTGATTGTACGATCAGCCATACTAAATCAACAAGACCATAATGCGCGTCTTACATATTCAACATGACAAGCAACATGCACAAACATCAAAGACAAGGAATCTAATGCAAGAAAATAACCCTAGACTTAGCCACGGTCACGCACTCACCTGTGATTCACAAACTTAGGTTTTTCTGACACCTCTTGATGCTTAATTCTCGACAGATTCACAGTTCCCTCGACGATCTACGATTTTTCCTCGACAGAAACCTTCGATCTCCCATGATAAACAAGTAGCACCGATCAGATCATCTTTCCCTCGATGATACTTAACGATTTATCGATAAACACAAAGTCGTTATCGAAACTTACCCAAATACTCGATAATCTTCCACCGATCCCCAATGCCGAACCTCGACAATTCACCACGGTCTGTCGCCGTACCTCGACAAAAACATTCGTTAACGATTTGTTCATCGTTTCCTTCGATGATACTAAAGAGGAATATCGATAACACTTAGTAAATCGATACTTACCCAATTTTCCACGATAGATCCTCGCTAAACCACGTCAATCCTCGATCGCGAATGATGAATCTTCACATATCTACGAAGATCGGTAGCAGAATTCTTAAGTGTTCTTTCGGAGTTCTTTCGGAGTTCTTAAGTGTTTGTTTAGGGTTTTCAGTGATCACATCTCATTATAACACTTAGGGTTTGCGATTATTTATCCTAATAATCACCCTAATCACCGAACCATGGCTGGCCCTAACCATCGGGCCCAGTCTTGACACTTGGTCCATGTACGAAGTCGATCTATCGATCCTCGACGCTGGCCCGTGAATCCTCGAATCTAAGCTTTCCTCTTAGTCACAATCTGCTTGTCAAACCACTTACAGAAGTTTACTTTTATCACTTCTTCCGGTTCCCAAGTTGTTTCCTCTTATCCATCACAGTCCCAAACAACTTGTATCAACTTGACCTTTTTCCTTCGGTCCGTCCTCAGCTTTGTTCCAATAACCCGAACTGGTCTCCCAACAATTGTCATATTTTCTTGCAAATCCGGCGGAGGTTCGGATATGACATTTTCACGGTGTGTCACGCATTTCCTTAGCATAGAAACGTGGAAAACTCTGTGAAAAGCTTTCAATTCTTGTGGCAATTCCAACCTATAAGCCACTGGACCGATCCTTTCCAGAATCCGAAATGGTCCCATGTACCTCGGACTTAACTTTATGTTTAACGCTACGCGATCCTTTCCCTTGTAAGTGACCGTCTTGAGATAAACCATATCTCCCACTTGGAATTCCAATTCCCTTCGGCGCTTGTCCGCATAACTCTTTTGTCGATCCTAAGCTTCTTTCATTTTGATCTTTAAGACTTTGATTCTTTCTGTTGTTTCATCCACAAAGTCTCGACCATAAACACTTCGCTCCCCCACTTGGGTCCAACATAGGGGCGTTCGGCAAGGTTGTCCATACAATGCCTCAAACGGTGACATCCCAATGCTTGCTTGATAACTATTGTTATAAGCAAATTTTGCTAAGGGTAAGTGTTCTTCCCACTTACCACCCCAATCCAACAAACTTGCTCGAAAGAAATCCTCAAGCGTCTGAATTGTTCGTTCGGACTGTCCATCCGTCTGCGGATGATAAACTGTACTCATGTGGACTTTTGTTCTGAACTTTTTTTGAAGCGCTCTCCAAAACGCTGAAGTAAACTTAGAATCTCGATCTGACACTATGCTCGCTGGTACACCATGTAACCGAACGATTTCTTTCACATACAACTCCGCGAGTTTCTCCGCATTATTCTTCCTATTCACCGCAAGGAAGTGTGCCGACTTGGTCAGTCTATCCACGACAACCCAAATCGCATCCTTTTTATCACACATTGGCAATCTCGTGATAAAATCCGTAGTTATAATGTCTTACTTCCATTCGGGAATCGGTAAACTTCCCAGCAATCCAGCCGGATTCTGATGTTCAGCCTTAACCAGATTACATGTCTGACATGCAGCCACCCACTTAGCAACATCGGTTTTCATACCTTTCCAATGGTAATACCGCTTCAAGTCTTGATACATTTTCGTGGATCCTGGATGTATCGAAAACTTGGACTGATGCGCTTCTTTAAGAATCTCGTCACAAACATTTTGATCCTTCGGAACACACACTCTGTCATTCACCCAAATGGTTCCGTTGTTTAAAATTTGACACTCGGTCTTATCATTCTTCGACCATTTGATAAGATCCTCGTCCTTTTCTTGTGCCAACCAAACATGACTTAGCAAATCGGCTTGGTCCGCAGCACCTAAGCCCAACGGTTCCAAATCATCGAACAAAGCTGTTAAACGCAAGTCTCCGACCATGTTTACCAAGACTTCTATGTCTTTTTTGGTGTCCACGACCGTTCTCTTTCGACTTAGTGCATCCGCAACTAAGTTTGCTTTACCCGGATGGTAAGCAATCTCAAGGTCGTAGTCTGCGACTAACTCCATCCAACGCCTTTGTCGTAAGTTCAACTCCAGCTGAGTGAAGATATACTTCAAACTCTTATGATCCGTGAAAATCTGAACTTTCCCACCACTACAAGAAAACAGGCTATTTGCGACGGAAATTTGTGACGGAATTATTCCGTCGCAAAAGCGCGGCGGAATTGCGATGAAAATATCCCTCGCAATTTGCGACAAATTTGCGATGATATACCCTCCTATTTGTGATGTCGTTGCGACGAATATTTAAAATCGCAATTTTGCGAGGGAATTGCGAAGACTTTGCACGGGTAACTTGTCTCCATCGCAATTTCCTCGCAAATTTGCGATGGATTTGCGATGGTTAGGAAAAATGGGTAGAAAATTAGGTGAAACACGTTTTAAATGTTGTACCTAATTATTGCGAGGGTCGTTTGCCTCGCAAATACGTCGCAAATTAGACGCAATTCCGTAGCAATTCTCTCGCAAACTTTTACAAAAAATCTATAAATACCGTAACGTGAGATCTCTCATTTCACAACAAAAAAAAAATTAGCTTACAAAAAAAAAACTGAGAAAATACTAAAAAAAAAAAAATCGAGATATCGTTTTCTGAGATCTTAGGAAGAATGGCGTCGCAGAATGAAGCATATGCATTACGAAGTTGGATGTATAATCGAAAAGATCCGGAGACAAGAGAAGTGACGAAAGAGTATCGTGTCGGGTTGCGAGCATTCATCCACCAGGCCACTAACAACCCATATGCGAAGGGTGACGGTAACATATTCTGTCCATGTAAAACTTGCAAGAACACTCAATATTTGGATATTGATATTGTGAAGA
>SMJT01000033.1:1454488-1465078 GCA_004349715.1 Crucihimalaya himalaica | reverse complement strand
ATTGTGGAAGAAACATCTATATAAGAGAGGATTTATTGACGAACTATTATATCTGTTTTCACATGGGAGGGTGTATAATCTTGGTGCCGGAAGTTAGTAGTACGGGTGAATGGTGTTGATCAACCGAATTATAATGATAATTATAATTATGGCCAAAATATGTTGAAGATTATGAAAGGGATCAACAGGGAAATAGGTTTTCATGATATGGTTACTGATGCATTTCATGAATCTATTCCTGCATTTGCTGATGATACTAGGGAAGAAAACCCAATGTTGAAGCACAACATTTTTTATGATATGTTAGACGCTGCAGATCAACCTATCTATGAGGGATGTAGAGAGGGTTATCTAAACTTTCATTGGCATCTAGGATGATTGACAATTAAAAGTGATAATAACCTAACTGAAAATTGTGCATGGACGCATGGGCTGAGCTTTTTAAAGAGTATTTGCCAGAAGATAATATTTCTGCAGGGAGTTACTAATGAAATGTAGCAAATTATTGCTAGTCTGGGGCTACCTTCAGAAATTATTGATGTCTGCATTGACAATTGCATGATTTCTGGAAAGACGATGATAAAGCTACAGGAATGTCGATTTTGTGGGAAGCCAAGATATCAACCAACTACCGGAAGGAGCCGGTCTGTCCCATACCAACGTATGGGTATTGCCTATCACTGATAGAATTGAAACGGTTATACCAATCGGAAAGGACATCAGCGTGCAATGAGATGGCATTGCAGAACATACAACGAATGATGGGGAGATTACGCATCCGTCAGATGCCAAAGGCGTTGGAAACACTTTCAGACGATACATTCTGACTTTGCTAACGAGAGTAGAATGTCTATCTTGGCTTAATGCACTGATGGATTTAGTCCATTTGGTTTGTCTGGGAGACAATATTCTTTATGGGCCTGTGATATTTATGCCAAACAATCTGCCACCAAGAAATGTGCATGCAAAGAGAAGTCTTTGTTTATGAGTATTCTGGTACCGGGTCCTAAGCATCCAAAACGATCCCTTATGTATTTCTGCAAACCCTTGATTCATGAGTTGAAAACATTATGGTATATAGGTGTACCGCACATTTGATTATTCACAAGAACGGAATTTTACAATGCGTTCAAATGCTATTGTGGACCATTAAGTGACTTCCCAGCGATCGTATTGGGCATGTTATCGGGAGAGGGACCACGCACTAGAAGTTATCTTGTCCATGTTGCATGGATCGATCAGTTGCCTTTTCAACGAGCATGGAAGGAAGTCGTGCTTGTTTGATTGTCATCGTCGGCTGTTCTTCCCTTGCATCATCCGTATCGAGTAAGAACAAGAATTGTTCAAAAAAGAACAAGGTTGTGCGTATTCCTCCCCCAGTTTATATGTCAGGGAATATTTGTTTGAGCAGATTATTATTATTGGTGCTAAAACCAATGTAAGCGTGGGAGGAATTGGCACACTACAGCGAACATGCCTGATGGATATGGAGTTCTCAAAATTGGTCAAGCAAAAATAAGTATCTTTGGGAACTCCCATATTGGGGAAAGAACTACTACGGCACAATCTTGATGTGATGCACATCGAGAAAATTTTTTCGATAACATCATGAATACATTTTGAATGTGAACAAGGAACGTGAAAGAGTAAAGACAAACTTCAAATCAAAGGGTTGCATCTTGGCCGAAATTCTGCTCAAGAAGCGAGTACATTATTACAAGAGATGGTAAATTACCGATTTCCAATCTTTCGTTGTCTGGGTGATGCGAAACAGACGTTGGTTTACCTGATTGGGCTTCAGAATGTTCGAGTTTTCGGATGGTTATGTGTCAAATTCTTCCAAGATGTATTGCAACAAGGCAAAAAACTTGCCGGATATGAAGAGCCACGATTGCCATGTTTTGCATGCAACGACATTATACCCTTTGCATTGGCTGAGCTCTTACCAAGACAACCGTCACGAAGCCAATTGCTGGGTACCATATTAATTAATTACATTAACTTATTGGAAATAGGTTTTCATTTTATAAAATTATTCCAGTGGTTGTGATTATAATAACTATTGAAAAACGTCTGAGGCATTGGAGCATTTTTCAGGGGATCTATGCAAACAGGAAAACACTTACAAACGAGGGCATTGTGCAATTAAAGAATAATTTAGTCTCGAGTGTTGTTCTGTCTGAATTTGGAGAAAATATTTCCACCATCTTTTTTTGAATGTGATGAACATCTTCCAATCCACCTACCGCATGAAGAAAAACAGCTCTTGTCCTTTTTTGGAAGGGCCTGTGCAATTTTTCGATGGAGATGACTCCGTTCGAAGCGATTCAATGGGACATCTAAAAGGAAAGGCCAAAAATTCTTGCAATCAGTGGAGCGGATCGATCGTTGCCATTGAAGTTTTTGACTGAAGAAACGCTCATCATTTCAGTCAATATTATTTTTAGCCCAACCGTCGAACCCAAAAAAGTCATCGTCTAAGCCGATATGACATGGAGGTGTTGCACCAACATATAACGTAGACGGTCCCAGATATCTTCACCCAAATAGGGAGACTTGGTTGAAAGGTTAAGGAAGTTTGGTGGGAAGACCACAAATTTACTCGTGCGCGCGCCACAATTATATATTGCGAAATTTTGAGGGAGTGCAACCGTTGAGAGGTATATCTCTTAATTAATTATTTAAATTTGTTAACTAAACAATTATTTAATATTATTCATTGTGAAGTTTCACGAATTTAATTTAATTTTGTTTGTACAGCGAATTCGACAGGCAGATGCGAGAAGCTTGTCCCGGTTTACCAGAAAAAGAGTATGAGAAGTCCAAAGAAGATAATTTTGCTGGATGGTTAAGATATTATGTACGTAGAGTAAGATATTTATACATATTTGATATATTCCAACAATATTTAAAATAATCTAATCGTTAATTAAAATTTATGTTTATATATATATATATAGCGCTGATGCAATGGCATGTGCAAAACCAGCCCTTGCCACTATGGTGCATTGAGAGTATTTCACGAAACCAATTGCGATAGATTCAAAACTGCCCCAATGTACTTCACTCGTGCGATACACTTTTCACACGTAGGATTGTATGGCTCCAATAAGTCAACCGCAAATTATGGAATCCACGTGCCAGGTGTCTAAACTCTACGGCGTCTTGCTAAGAAATTATGGGAAGTCTCATATCCTGGAATTTATTGGGTTGAAATGCATTTTATTCAAATGTCATTGCGGTACGAACTTCCAAACGGTGGTTCGAGGCGTCCGCCACAAACACATAGGGGTAACCGATGTCAATGCAAAAAAAAAATTTCTAACTTCCGACCTTTTATCCTAGCATGTCAAGCAGAACAAGTGTGTTATATCCTTACCCTCGGGAAAAGGCAAAATGCGGGAGACGTGGTTATCAGTGATAAAAGTGAATCCGAGAGGTCCGTAATAGGGTCGGGGAGTTGCATGCATGTGGCTATGCAACATGGAAAGATCACCAGAAGTCTTTGTAGCGAATCAGAATCAACAACCGAGAATACTCTCTACATATTGATACCTTAGACCAGAGAAGAGGAAGACAATCATAGTGATGAGACGAAGGAGACGAAGAAATCTGAACGACGGTAATCGCAGAGCAGACTGATGATGAAGAAGACGACTGATCTATAAGCTGGAACACTCCATGAAGTCGCTGAACAAAACAAGAATCTGAATAAATTTTTTCATGTTTTTGAGCAATTTCGAATTTTAAATTAAAGTTATATTTTTAATAAATAATTTACCAACATTTGCGATGGAAGGGTCATTTTCACGCAAATACCTCGCAAATTGCGAGCGGCTATTGCGAGGAAAGCGTCTAATTCACCGCAAATTTCCTCGCAATTTGCAGGGAAGTGCTGGGAAATTAGTTTGAAAAAATTCAGCAACTATAGAATATCTTTACACTCATTCAAGATGTTAGGCCCGAAAGATGGCTATCGATGATCTAATGTACTATCCAATAACATACATTTTGTGGTTGATTTGCAGATGTTAAAGATTGGAGATGTCTATTGCTTCGAATCTATAAATTCAAGAGTTGATAAGCAAACACTCCCCAAGATAACAAGAACCGTAAACTAAGTTAACAAAATATATGGTAACAAGAAACCGACTAACTTGAAACAAAGTTACAGAGGTCCAATAGCTCAAGTAGTAATTGAATTATTACATCACTAAACATTTATCCAAGGTTGATAAGCAAACTTCTCTTCAACAAACCTTCACCAAGATACAAGACTGTAAAAACTAATATAGATCCAAAAGTTTAGTAAGAAAACCGTAACTAAATACAAAAAAGTTTACGAAGTCAAATAGCTCAGTAGTAATTGATTGCATCGTATCCAAACATAATCCAAAACAAATTTGATTTCTAAATTAAAGATAAACTTTTTATAAATCACATTACCAAATTTATGCGACGGTATTGCGAGGGAAAACGTCTTTATCACCGCAATTCCGTCACGCAATATTGCGAGTGGATTTGCCGAGGAAAACAAAAACTTAGCGACGCAATTCCCTCGCAATTCTCTTCCTCGCAATTCCGTCGCCAAGATTGCGAGGGGAATTGCGTCTCTAATCCTTTTATTGGTTTTAACCGCCATCCGAAACCCTAATTTGCGAGGGCATTTGCGACGGATTTTGCAATGGACAGGGAAAAAACAGAATAAAGTCCGATCTTCTTCTTCCTTTTCTTTTCTTCTATTTCTTCTTCTCTTTCTTTCTGCCGCGATCGCGAACCGCCGCTCTCCAGCCGACTGAACCGCCGATCTCCTTCCTCACCCAGCCGCCGCAGATCGCGATCCTTCTCTCCTTCTCCAGCCGCCGCCGATCTGCAAAGAAAACAAGGTTTAGATTGGTTTAATTTTGTTAGATTTGGTTGGTTTTGATTTGTTAGATTGTTAGATTTTAAGATTTAGGTTTGTTAGATTAGTTTTGTTAGATTAGAAATTATTGTTTTAAAAAATTTTATAATTATTTTAGAAATTATAAAAATTTAGAATTAGGTTTTGTTAGAATTTAGAAATTTATTAAAATTTGTTAAATTTGCTAGATTTAGGTTTGTTAAGATTATGTTTGTTAGATTTAGAAATTATTTGTTTTTAAAAATTTTATAATTAATTTTTGGAAATTATAAAAATTTTAGAATTAGGTTTGTTAGAGTTAGGAATTTTATAAATTTGTTAAATTTGCTAGATTTAGGTTGTTTAGATATAGTTGTATTTAGATTTAGAAAAATTATTTGTTTTAAAAAATTTATAATTAATTTTAGAAATTATAAAAAATTTAGAATTAGGTGTGTTAGAATTTAGAAATTTTATTAAATTTGTTAAATTTGTTAGATTTAGGTTTGTTAGATTAGTTTTGTTAGATTTAGGTTTGTTATGGTCTTTAGTTTGTTAGATTAGTTGTGTTAGATTTAGATTAGTTTTGTAGATTTAAATTAGGTTTGTAATTTAGTTTAGTTTGTTTTTAGAATTAGGTTTTGTTAGTTTTAGATTTAGATTTGTTATATTTAGAGATTGTTAGATTTAAATTTGTTTGTTTTTAGAATTAGGTTTTGTTAGAATTTAGAAATTTTTTAATTTTTAGGTTTTTGTACTTTTATAATTCATTTAGTAATTGATTTTTAAAATTTATAAGTTTAATATGATATATCGTTGTAATTATTTTACTAATTTTTTAATATTTTTTTTCAGATGTCGGAGTTAATAACGAGTACTCTCGTTATCTCTCGGGCTCGAGGGGTGGCACGCCTCGGAGGAGTGACTCGTCTCGGAGGAGTGGCACGCCTATTTCAGAAAACTCCTCGGACGAGTTTCACTTCTCAGACGGGACATGACGAACATCCCCGGGAGTCTGTTCTATTCACCGCCTCCACCCGCATTCTCAGTCCCCCACCGGTGGCACACTATGATAAGACAATGATGATCTTGTCGTTAAGGCGATCCTTGAGGCTCCGGTCATGACCTTCTTCCCCGCCTTGATCCAAGACGTCCTGATAATACGTATTGGTAAGGTTTTTTTTTTTTGATTTTATTAATTTAATTTTAAGTTTTTTAAAACAAATAAAGTCATATTATTTGTTTTTTATTATTTTACATTTCAGGTTTGATCAAGACGGATGCGTGCCGCTTCGGTCCGCTCGATCTTTGAAAGAGATTTCAAAGAGCCTTCATGCCAATTGGAGGCAAACACCGGAGCATGTTAGAAGACGGTGGTTTCAGACTTTTGCTGTAAGTTATTTAATATTTAAAATTAATTATTTTATAATTTATATCACTTATTTGTTGAATTTTTTATGATAATTTTTTTTTTGTAGCAACCTATCATTAGGAGTAGTTTACGAGCAAGGTCCGGAAGGAGTTTGAGGCGAAGTTGAAGGAACGCATGGCCGACCAGGTGGGACGGTGGAAGAAGAAGTGGAAGAAAGAAGGTGACCTTGCGATGCCTAGATGGTTTCATCCAACTGTCTGGGCAGGCCTTGTGGCGTATTTGCAGGATCCGGCGAGCGAGATCAAGAGCGCTAACAGTCGGGCGGCCCGGTACGCTTGATCCTGATGGGGACAGGGTATGCCAAGCATCAGTCTGGACAGCTTTCCTACATGGCCCGCGGACGGAAAATCGTAAGTTTTACATTTATTTTAATTAATTAAATTCTAATTATTAATTAAATTTTATTGTAGATATTTATAAAAAACAAATCAGGCAAAGGATCGCGGAGATTCGATCCCGGATTTGCTAGCTGTCCTCGAAGAGACAAAGAGGCGACCAGATGAGTCGACAGAAAGTCTGAGAAGATCTACAACGGACGTCACTTCGAAGATGCAGGAGTTGACTCAGCATTCGGAGGGGACGAAGAAGCGCATCTACCCCTTTGACTCCCGCCCGGAAGAACAAGATCTTTACCGAGGTATGAATATTAATGTTTTATATTTATTTTACAATAATTTTCAACTAATTAACTATTCTTAATTTCAGGGTCGCTCCCCGTAAAAAAGGGAGAATTTACGGGAGATCCGGTTTCTGATCTCTCTCCTTCCAGGGCATCATTGAGTCGCAGGCCCAGCTGATCGTGACTCAGTCTCAGAAGATCTCGAGGTTCGATCAGATGTTCACCTATTTGGCGACAAAGGATCCGGTGCTAGCACAGATGATTCGGGACGCTGGAGACACATCTACGAGTAGGACCGAGACCGGGACCGAGACCGGAACCGGCACCGGAACCGGATCCGGTCCATCGGTTCAATTTTAGATTTTCGTTTGTATTATACATTTTAGTTTCTTTTAATTTTAATGTTTCAACAATTTAATTTTATTTATAAAATTTTAATTTTGAAAAAAAAATTTATTTATAATTAATAAATTTTTAATTATTAATTATTATTAATAATTAAAATTTTTAATTATTTTATAAATTAGATGCCGCCGCAATTCCCTCGCAATTTGCGACGGTTTTGCGAGGGAAATAAGAACCGTTTTCTCGCAAATCCATCGCAAATTGCGAGGGAAATGCGACCCCATTTAAAAATAGTTCCACGCAATTCCGTCGCAATTTTTCCTCGTAAATCCGAAGTAAGTATTGCGACGTATTTGCGGGTATAATTGGTAACGCATTTTGCTATGAATTTGCGATGAACATTTTTGCGATGAACACTACGTTCACGCACTTCCGTCGCAATTTTGCGACGATATTGCGGGGTTATATTTGCGACAAGATAGCAACCACGTTTTTCCCTCGCAATTTGCGACGAAAATTAATTTACGAGACCGGATTTGCGACGGAATGGTGCGTCTCGCAAATCCATCGCGAAAGGCCATTTGCGACGGAATTGCTAGGGAACTATCCATCGCAAATGGCCTATTTTCTTGTAGTGCACCATAGAGGTAAGAACGCCAAATCTTCAAGGCAAACACCACTGTCGCCATCTCAAGATCGTGGGTAGGGTAGTTTCCTTCGTGTTTCCTTAGCTCCCTCGATGCATAAGCAATCACTTTCCCCTGTTGCATCAACACACAACCCAAACCCATCCTTGATGCGTCCGTGTATACCACAAAATGTATATTCAGCTCCGGCAAAGTCAACACCGGAGTACTCGTAAGCATTTCCTTAAGCTTCGAGAAATTGTTTTCACAATCTTCTTTCCACACATACGGAGTGTCTTTCCCCGTTAGTCGAGTCATTGGCTGAGCCATACTCGCAAATCCTTTAACAAACCAACGATAGTATCCAGCCAATCCGAGAAAACTCCTTATTTCCGAAGCATTCCTTGGCTTCGGCCAATCTTTGATTGACTTAATCTTTTCTGGATCCATGGACACTCCTTTGTCCGAGACCACATGGCCTAAAAATCCAATCTGCCTTTGCCAAAAGCTACACTTGCTAAGCTTGGCGAGCAATTTATGCTCTCTTAGTTTACTCAGCACTTTCCTTAGGTGAACCGTATGATCCTCTACGTTCTTTGAGTAAACCAAGATATCATCTATGAAGATGATCACGAACTCGTCCAAGTATTCTCTGAATACATTGTTCATGAGTTTCATGAATGCTGTAGGAGCATTCGTCAGCCCGAACGACATGACAACAAACTCATAGTGCATGTACCTTGTCCGAAAGGCTGTTTTCGGATATCCGATTCTTTTATCGGAATCTGATGGTCACCTGAGGCCAAATCCACTTTTGAGAAACAAGTAGCACCCTTGAGTTGGTCCAAAAACTCGTCAATCCTTGGAACAGGATACTTGTTCTTTACCGTCACTTGGTTTAATCCGAGGTAATCGATGCAAAGTCGAAAGCTTCCATCTTTCTTCTTCACAAAGAGAACCGGTGCACCCCATGCTGAACTACTCGGCCTTACAAAACCTTTCTCCATCAGCTCACTTACCTGCTTTTTCAACTCAGCCATTTCTGCGGGTGCCATCCGATATGGAGCTTTAGAGATTGGTGCCGTACCAGGCTTAAGCTCAATAGTAAATGGGTCCGAACGTGATGGTGGTAATCCGCTTAAAGCACCAAAAACGTCCTCATATTCCTGCACCACCGGAATATTTTCAAGTACCACTTTTGATCCAACTTCCATTGTTGTGATCGTGTCTATGTACGCTTCACATCCCTTCGCCATCATTTGCTCCGCTTGAATTGCCGAGACAATCAAGCTTCTGGACGTTGGCCTAATTCCTTGATAAACCAACATCCCTTTTGGCGTCTCAAAGTTCACTCTTCCTCGATGACAATCCAGATGTGCCTTGTGCTCTCCAAGCCAATCCATTCCAAGGATCACATCATAAGACTTTACTTGGCAAATCACCAAGTCCATTGGTATATCCACTCCGCAAATCATCACGGAAGACTTTACTTGACCTTTCCATAGGTCATCATCACTTGTCCACCAGTTTTCTTCACTAATCTGAAGACACTCTCAGGTTCCTTTTGGAAACCACCTTTCCCAATCATTTACGGACTCAGAAAATAATGAGTTGCTCTGGAATCAAACATAACAAGGGTTGCCACACCACCCATGAAAATAGTCCCTACGCATTCATCTAGAATCGTAAAAACCTATTCCAAACATGCAACACTCAAATTTCACACATAAATTTACTTAGGTAAGTGATAGGACTTACCAGTGATCGGACGAGAAGTGCTTGGCCTATCCGACTCCTTAGCCATCGCGTATATCTGCAGCATGATTGCTTGGCTCTTTGGCGGTGGTGGCAGCTCCTCATTTGTCCATTTCCCGGTTTGGTGCATGATATATCATGGTTTTTACCCGTTTTTAGCCATGATATAGGTCTTGTTTTCAGAGTCTTTCTAGTGTTTTTGTAGTCTTTTTGAGTCTTTTCAGGTTTTGGCACGTTTGGAGCATAATTGGAGATATTGGAGCATTCTGGAGCTTTTTTGCGTCCGTTGAAGAATTTTCCACCGTTGGATTGAGCTCAAATTTGGATAAATGACAGATCAATGGATTAGCTTTCATTTGGAAGTGGTTTGAGGTCATTCTAACGGTGCGATCAAAAGTTATGCCAGTTTTCGTGAAAACAGTCCAGTCTGGCGACACCAACCCAGTATCGATCGACACCGACTGCAGGAAAAGAAAACACGCGATTTTACAAGTTTAAAGATTCTGCAACTTGGCCTAGAAGATTCTATTATTTAAAATTAAGCCCAGAACGTGTTTTAGCATTATATTTAGGGTTTTTTGCCACTTTTAGAGGAGACTGGATTTTATTCATTGTTCGGGTTTTGAGAGAGGGAGAGAAGTCAGAAACTCTGTTCCTGAGAGAGAAGATTTCGAACCCTTGTTACTCTTTACTCTACTCTTTTATGCAATCTATTTTATTCATGATGTTTGCTTCATTCACCATGTCTGAGTAGATTCCTTGTTAGGTTTAGGGTTATTCAAAGGTGTTTGATGAATTGTTAGGTTGATCTGAATTGATAGGAGAGATTCAATAGAGTTCTTCATCTAGACTTGTGATTACTGCTGATTCTAGCTTCATGACCTAGAATCTGATCTTAGGTTGTTTGATTGGCACGAAAGTGTGATTGATT
>SMJT01000033.1:1372103-1440112 GCA_004349715.1 Crucihimalaya himalaica | reverse complement strand
TTCTACTTGGATAAGGAATGATCACACAAAGGTTGGAAGCGAGGGGTAGGAACATTTCCCGGGACCCCATTATTCGTCTAAAACCTTTGATACATTGAAAGGGGAGAACCGGGGATTCGGTGGCAAACACCATCAATACTCGCATCTCAAATCTTGATTTGTATATGCGAAGCTAAAAAATAAAAAAATAAAGAGAACATAAAAAGAGATAAGTCTAGGGGAGAGGAAAACAATACCAAAAGTGTGTAATTTGGGTGGTTCTTTTGTCAAGATATTGTATGGAAAAGAATCTAGAAGGTTCTTGAACATTGATTACAGCGATGAAACTGGCGATGAAGGTTTGGTTGGATGATGTTGTGAAATAATGTGTGTAGTCTGGGAAGCTGCGATTGTTTACGGAGATGTACATGGTGGTTAGATCTGTAACTGATTAAGTGATATCTGGAAAGCTTGGGAAAAGGGTCATTGCAATGTTTCAAGAACTGGTGAGTCTCCGTGTTTTCAAACCTCTTCCTCTGGTTTGGTTTTCTGTTTGCTTGAGGGCAAGCAAAGGCTAAGTCTAGGGAGTTGATATATCATGGTTTTTACCCATTTTTAGCCATGATATAGGTCTTATTTTTAGAGTTTTTCTAGTATTTTTGTAGTCTTTTTGAGTCTTTCCAGGTTTTGGCACGTTTGGAGCATAATTTGGAGATATTAGAGCATTCTGGAGCTTTTTGGCGTCCATTGAAGAATTTCCCATCGTAGGATTGAGCTCAAATTTGGATACAAGAGAGATCAATGGATTAACTTTCCTTTGGAAGTGGTTTGAGGCCATTCTAACGGTGCGATCAAAAGTTATGCCAGTTTTCATGAAGACAGTCCAGTCTGGCGAGCACAGAGTCCTGGTGTCGACCGACACCAACCCAGTATCGATCGACACCGACTGCAGGAAAAGAAATCACACGATTTTACAAGTTTAAAGATTCTGCAACTTGGCCCAGAAGATTCTATTATTTACAATTAAGCCCAGAACGTGTTTTAGCATTATATTTAGGGTTTTTAGCCACTTTTAGAGGAGACTGGATTTTATTCATTGTTCGGGTTTTGAGAGAGGGAGAGAAGTCAGAAACTCTGTTCCTGAGAGAGAAGATTTCGAACCCTTATTAGTCTTTACTCTACTCTTTTATGCAATCTATTTTATTCATGATGTTTGCTTCATTCACCATGTCTGAGTAGATTCCTTGTTAGGTTTAGGGATATTCAAAGGTGTTTGATGAATTGTTAGGTTCATCTGAAGTGATAGGAGAAATTCAATAGAGTTCTTCATCTAGACTTGTGATTACTGCTTATTCTAGCTTCATGACCTAGAATATGATCTTAGGTTGTTTAATTGGCACAAAAGTGTGATTGATTGCCTGAACTAGTGTTAGATGAGCAAAAGACCTATTCGCAAAGAAATTTGATTTAGGATTTTGTGAACAATTGAACTTGATCATTAATGCTTGTTTGAATTCATAGGATTTACAAAAATCCCTCCCCCAAACTTGAATTACATCGTCTCGGTGTTATAGAAGCCAAAGAGAAGGGGAAAACAAACAAGAAAAAAAGAAACTAAATGGTATATACAGTAGAAGAGAGGATCATACCGTGGCCCTAGTCGTGATCCTTAGGGAGTTGGAGATGAGGAGTTTTGTAACTCCTTGAGAGGCCAATTGAATTGGTGGAAAGAGTGTTAAAAGAGCGTGTTCCACCTTGGAGGTTGATGGTGATGACCCTTGAGAGGAGCTCGTGAACCTTCCCTTGGTTACTTTGAAACCCGGGATGAAGTTTGGCTTTAACGCTTGCAAAAGGTTTTGAAGTTCCCTTACACTTCACCTTCTATTCAATTTCGCCATCTATGAGTCTTAAAGGGTGTAAGCTCATAGTGTTCGAAGATAAAACAAGGGCGGGAGGGCGGGTTTCTTTCATCTCTCTCTTGTTCTTTTCTAGAAACTCCTTAACATTCCCCATCTTCACATCTTCAGCACCTCTTTCATGCTCATCAAACAAGGAGTGTAGACATACAACATTCAAGATTTCTTCATCTAGTTTTAGAGCCTCTCTATCCCTCATATTCACAACTTTGACCTCTTCTTGTTGATCCTTCAAATTCATAGACTCTTTCTCGCTTTTTACTTCTTCATTAGTGATTGTTCCACAAAAACTTTTAGAGGAAGGTTTGATTGGAAAAGAGACCTTGGCATTCACTTGGAGAAGAGTCACTCTTTTGTTTAAAAAGTCGATGTTTGCTCCGACGGTGTCGAGAAAAGGAGTTCCTAGGATGATAGGAAGCTTGTGGGTTTCTTTCATCTCCATACCATCAAATCCGTTGGGACTATGCAATTGCCTGCCTTGAGTGGGTAGTCTTCAATTATACCAAGTGGAGATTTCGAAGAAGCATCTCCAAACATGATGGAAGAAAAGTGTTGCTTCATATCATTGATCCCTAAGCTCTTTACCATCTCAAGTGATATCACATTCACGCTTGCATCCGAGTCGCATAAAGCATCATCAATCTCCAAATCACCAAGAGAGCAAGTTATGGAGAATTAACCTGGATTTCCAAGCTTGGAAATATGTGCTGTTCGTTTGGCAGTCGCCAGCGACTGCGACCAGCGACCGCGACTGCGCTATGTTCGTTTGGCAGTCGCGGGATCCCGCGACTAGTCGCGGCGACTGTCGCAGCGACCAGCGAATGCCAAATTCGAGTCGCTGAAAAAAATAGCGATTGGTCGCGCGACCAGTCGCGGGATCCTGCGACTGCCAGACGAACAACACAGCGACTGCTAAAATAAATTTATAAAAATAAATATTAATAAAAATATTTTATAAAAAATATAAAAACTGCCAAAATAATTTTATAAAAATTACATTCATAAAAATTTGGCAAAATAATTTTATAAAAATTTTTATAAAAATTACATTTCTTTTAAATGAAGAAATTTGATTTATAATTAGTTTTAATATTTTTTTATCATTTACTACTACTAAATATATAAAAAATAAATATTAAAATTTTTATAACAAATTTTTAAGCCAAATATGATAAATAAAGTCCTAAATTTATCAATAAAAATATAACAAAAACATAAATTAAAATTATTTTTGCAGTAATTTTTAAATCTTTCTTTTAAATGAAGAAATTTGATTTATATTAGTTTTCAATATTTTTTTATCATTTACTACTACTACATATATAAAAAATAAATTTTAAAATTTTTATAACAAATTTTTAAGCATTTTCACATACAAATGCATCCTAAATTTATCAATAAAAATATAACAAAAACATAAATTAAAATTATTTTGGCAGTCGCTGTGTTGTTCGTTTGGCAGTCGCAGGATCCAGCGACCGGTCGCAGCGACCAGTCGCGCGATTGATAAACGAACAACGACCTGCGATTTCTAAGTCGCAGTCGCAGTCGCAGTCGCCAGCGACTGCCAGCCGAACACGCTAATAGTCTTGGGTTCAAGTGGTTTTGTGCTTGGCGCTTCAAACACTTCCATAATCTCTTCAACTTTTTCTCGGTTTACAAGTATGGCTTTTATGAACTCTTTGTATGTTGGCACTTGAGACAAATCATTGAGATAAGGCAATGGAGCTCCAACTCTATTCATATTGGCCTTGAAGCTTGAGAGTATCTTCTTTTGAGCTTAGGTAAGAACTCTACCGAGAAATGGAATTGGAGGCTCATAAGGAAGAGACTCATAGCTAGGTGTTTCCTTCTTTTCAACCTTCGTTGTTGATATGTTGTGTTTTTTACGTCTTTCACCTTACGTTTTAGCGTCTTTTCTAAGTCCTTTGTGTCTTTGTAGCGTCTTTTAGTGTCTTTTTGGTCAAGTCTTTAGTTTTCTACAGATTATGGGACGTTATGTAGGAATGAGAGGTTTTTACCTGTTTTTCGGGAAGATCGCAAGACAAAACAAGAATGAAGAAGAAGGGCTCGATCGGTCCATACTAAGATCGATCGGTCCATGTTGCCGGATGGAAGAAGAGAGACTGATCGGTCCACGCTGCTGGATGAAGAAATGATCAAGGGATCAATTGATCCATGCACTGGGAACGATCGATCCTTCTCCATGGATGATGTCAAGAAGAGGAGATTGTGCGAAAATTACTAAACTTATCTGATCTTTAATTCTTTTTGCAACTGGGTATAAATACCCAAACACCTACTTCTTTTTACGCTTTTTAACGCTTTTCTACTTTTCGGAGAGATTCAGCTTAGTGACAATTTGGAGAAGATTTCTTAAACCCTAATCTCTTGCAATCTCATTATGTTTTCTTCTTTGATTTCTTTTGTTTCTTTTATTATGTCTGAGTAGATCTCTAAATTGGGTTCTAGGGTTCTAAGTAAGGGATTCAATGGTTTGATGGTTTGATTGATCCTAGGAAGCTCTAACTCTTTGGTTCTTCAACTCACATGTCTATAATGCTAGAATAGGATTGATCACCCTGTTTTAGATCCTAGGTTTATCTATGCATGAAAGTGTTGATAGGTTGCCTAAATTTATGTGGATTGAGAAATATGCTCTTAGCCAACGACAGTTGATGTTAGGAAGTATTGTGAACCTAGTGAACTCGATTGATAAAGCTGATTTGACTAGGAGGTCTCAAACGACATTTTGTAAAATTGATTAGTCAAATTTAGGGATTAATGTCTTGAAAGAGAATTAGTCTAATTAAGTGTTCATGTTCTAGAACGGTTTCATCTATTGAGTTTCTTGATTCATTCATCTTTTTGATCATTGTTTCTCTAAAATACCCTATGGCCCAATGTCTTTAATCTTATAGTTTACATCATTTATTTACTTGCATTTTTATCTACAATTCTAAAAACCAAAACACATATTCTACGTTATCTATTTACAAATCTCGCAGATCTATAGAGTACCATTGGTCCTTGTGGATCGACCCCGAATATACAACTACGCACTTCACCGTGCCCTTGCGGTTTTTCGGGTTAATTAGTTGTCACCACATTCGCTTCCTTAACTTTTTCCTTACTACCCTTCTCACCTTTCACTTTTCTAGCAACCAATACCTCTTCAACCATAGGACCATGAAGAAGTCTAAAGATCTCCTCGATGGCCTTTTCATTCTCATCAACCAATGGTACCTCACTTGATAGAATCATGTTACAATACTCCTTGGAGTTAGCTTCGGATTTACCTAGCAATGTGCCCGGTTGTTTACTAGAAGAAGATGCTCCTTGAGCTATTTGATGATCCATATGCTTTATCTTGGAGTTGAGGGCCTCAAACTTTGCATTAAGCTCATTGTATGAGCAATCCACCTTATTGTGTATCTCGTCCATATTCTTCTTCATTTGAACGGTCCCACTAGCTCGCCCCACTAACAATTGTTGAGGCATTCCCTTCTTATCAAATTCTTGAGGACAAATTCTTTGTTGTTGAGGTTGAAAGCCTTGTTGAACATTAGGAGTGAAACTAGACTTGTTGATGTAACTTCCTTGGTTACCTTGGAATTGACCCGTAGGAACAAAAGATTGTTGTTGAGGGTTTGAACCTTGGGTTTGATTAGATGACACAAAAGGTCTTGGTGGAGCTCCTTGAGGAGCATGAGGCTTGAAGACTTGATCTTGTGGGTTCTCCACATTGTTGCTTTTCCAAGAGAAATTCGGGTGATTACGGTAGTTTGGGTTGTAACCTCCTTGATGACAACCAACAAAGTTCACCTCATATTGACCCTCTTGACAAGCTTCAATACCAATCTCTTGAAAGCCTTGATTACCATCATAATCACCTACAAGTTCATGCATCTATAAGAAAAGAAAAAAAAAAAACCAATCCAAGACAACCAAATAACAAAGAAATTAAAGGCTTAGTCTCAAATAGATTCTAAATCCTAATGGCTATTACTATACTCCCCGGCAACGGCGCCAAATTGATCAACAAATCAATAAATACCTAATGTGCATACTACCACAATCGAATGGTATGTCGATGTAGCACTTTAAGATCGAATCCACAGGGAATTTAGAATGGCTACACTAGGAATACAAGTCTCTATTTAATCAAGCTATTAAGGTTTTTGGTTTTAATTTTAACAACCTAGGCAATTCAAACTAAAGAAGTAATAAGCTAAGCGAACCAAACAAACTCAAGCAATAATACCAAACCAAGCAATTAAAAGGCTAAAGACATGCAAACTCTAAAGACTACTCAAATTCAAGACTAAACAAGGCAAGCAAGCACTTATCAAGATTAAACGGTTCTTAAAACGATAATTAAAGACGAGACTTTGAGTTTAGGTTCGATTCGGGTGATTACTAATCAATCCAAGATGCCCTATCAATCACACTATGCTAATCCTTTAGTTTTAGGTCACTAATGTAAACTAGGCCATTTCCATGATCCTAATCCTACACTAATCAAGTAATTAACAAAGATTTCCATCTGTAATCAAAAGACTAATATGCATTATTTCCAAGCCTAACTAACCACTTAGCACCCTAATCATCTATTTCCATAGGCTAGGTACACTAAACACTCTTTAAGTTCTCTCAGGAATTTCATCGAATACCTTTTGGGCGTGAAACTTCCTAATATCTAGTTTTAGTTTGATCAAGGCTAATCTAGCATTAAAACCACCTAGAAAGTAAGGATCTATAGATATTAAGTCCTAAGCATCTTGAATAAACTCCTAATCACCCTAATCTACTAAACCCAAAGGCCCAAACGAGACTACTCACTAATCATGACTTAAACACTAAGATCTACAAAGATTAAGTGTTTATCATGATGAAACTTGAAGTACTTAAAGAAATTCAAGATTAAAAGAAAGGAAATTGCATTAAACATCAAAGATCATTACAAGGTTCTTAATGTGGCTAAGAGAGTCTAAAACAAAGCATAATCCTTAAAATTAGGTAAAAAAGGGTATAAATAGTGAGAGGGGCAAACCGGGTCAACCCAGAACAAACCGGGTTTTGACCCAGAAAATTTGGTGTATGTGTTCTGTAATGGCTTGCATTTGGCCGTTACAGTTGGCCGCTAGGACCATAACGGCCTGCATTTGGCCGTTACAGTTGGCCGCTAGTTCTATAACGGTATGTTGTTGGCCGTTACGCTTGGCCGCTAGAATCTCTGGAATTCAAACGTGATCCTCTTTCGTGTCCAAGCTTCCTTGCAACTTCGAGACTTCTCATGTGTCCAACTCTTGCTTTTTTTCTTTTCAACTCCATTGCTAAAGTGTCCAAACCCCGAGTAACCTAACAAAAGAGATCAAATGCAATGCAAATGCATAGAAATAAACCTAAAATCCTAAAATGCATGTTCATGAACAAAGGAGACTAAAACTAATGCAAAAACGTCAAAACTGACTAAGAGTGAATCTAAAGCTTGAGAAAACAACCTAAAAACAATGCAAATCTTATGAATATCAGTTGCTTCAATAATGAAACCTCAAAAAAATCCTTAAAATTTTATTAATTTGTAATATAGTCCTCTATATTGACATAAGTTATTAATAGTAATAAAACTTCATAAATAAATATGAAAAATACATTTAATATATTATACAACACACATTACATAATAAAAGTTACATAATAATATAAATTACATATATGATAATAAACACATAGATAAACACAAATTTTATAAAATTACATATAAAATACCAATTTAATCATCATTATTTCCGTAATACCCCCAAATGTGATCAATCAGCGCATTCCGAAGTGATAAATGAGCCTCTTTATTTTTTATATGTAGATTACGAGCTAAAAATTATTGAAATCGGGTATTTCATTTATCGTCATTTCATCAGTTACCTCTGGCACTGATCTTGCATCTCTAATCAGTGCGTTGATATCATTTTCATCCTTGATTATCATGTTATGCATTATAATGCACACTGTCATTATATCATGCAGGTCTTCTTTCTTCCAGTAACGTGATGATCCTACTAGGATAACAAACTTAGATTGTAGAACTCCAAAGGTATGTTCAACATAATTTCGACATGCTTCTTGTCTTGCTGCAAATAGTTTTTTCTTTGGACCTTGGGGATCTCTTATAGTTTGAACAATAGTTGACCATTTTGGGTAAATACCATCAGCTAAATAATAACCATATTATACTCATTTCCCTCAATAATGTAATTGGCAGTAGGGACGGTACCTTGAGCAAGCAAAGCAAAGCTGAATAGGAAAATGGCCGAAGGTAATAATTCATACGCTGACTCTATGGTTTCATCAAATGAACAAATCCTTAATTTCTTAAAAGAAAGTGCATCAACTAGGAGTAAGAATTATGAGTTGCAGCAATTACGTCTCCAAAATCAGGTTAAAAAATTAGCCTAAAAAGAACGAGAATAAGATGATAAGATATTACTAACAAATTTAGACTCTCTTGATGATAATACATGTGAGTCTATGCAATCTGAGAAAATGAGAATCATACAAAAAAGAACTCAAGAGCAGCAACAACCTTCATTTGCTCCGAATATTTATGGACAATATTTTGGTGATCTTGGAGATTCAGGATCCAGTTTACCCAAATACTAGTATTTTGGTACCACTTGTAATATATGTAATATTTATGTGTTTATGTAATTTGTCTTTAATTTGTGTTAAGTGTGTTTAATGTTTTATTATTTTGTTTGAAACTTGTATTTTTAATGTATTTTTATTTTGTGTGAACTTTGTTTTTAATGTTATGTAATATTTTTCCTATTTATTTTATTTTATTTTGTGTACTTAAGTTATTATAAATTAAGCTTAGTACAATTATTTGTGAAAACATAATTATAGGGACCAAAAAGAAACTAAATAGTAGTGTTGAGGTTTTGAACAGTGAAACCTCAAAATTTGAGGATTTGAGAGCTTGTTGAAGATGCCCTTAGAGCATCAATTTTTTAATCCTGAAATAGAAGAAAAAACAAAAACAGATCAATAATTGCATAATTCTAAGAACTAAAATCTAAACCTCAAATTTTATCTAACAGAAAGAAATATAAGTAAAAATAGACATTTTTATCTACAACGATGAGGTAAAGAAAATTTTTGAACATATTTGATATTTTGAATTTCCGAAGAATTTTGACTCGTATGGTCCATCGGTGAACAAAAGAATTCAGTTCCGATATACCAACAATGTGTATCTTTTGATAAAATCGTTTCTGATGATATTAAAATGTAGTTTAGGCAAAATAATTTAAGAATTTAGCAATAAAAAACAATATTCTTAAAACGTGTATTATTTAATAAAGTTTATATAAAGTTGAATAATAACTTAATTTTGGATTAGGATTAATTCAAAATTATCAAATAATCTTTCGTATATATTGTATAATTTTTTGTATAGAAACTAGACATTTAGGATAACATTATTATGAGTTAGAGTAATATAAATTTTTGGAAAAATATTTATTTTTATTTTTTATCTAATTTTTTATTTAATTTTTTATATTAATTCTTTTTCTCCTAAAGTAATTAAAATTTTTAAAAAATATATTATTTTATGGGCTTCTTGCTAAACTAGACCCTTATTTGAAGTCAATTCCAAAACTAGACCCCTCTTCCTTTTTTCAAAATGCCTTAAAATACCCTTCCCAGCTTTTTTTTTTCACAAAAATACCTAGCGCAGACTTCTCCTGTGAAGTCTGGTGGCCGGGTTTGAAAAACAATAACCCAAAGATTCTCACGTAATAACGAAAATTTCATCGTCTTCAATAGTTCCCAACCACCATTACCAAACAAAATTGAGCTCTAAATGCTTCAAACAACCGAATTAAGTGATGTTAATGCTCTAAAACTGAGTTAAAAGCTCCATTTTTGTCGATCTTCTCTCTCATTTCAATCATTTAACTCTATAATATCGTTTTCAATATTTACCATCCATATATCTTGCGATTTACTAAGATTCGAGCATAATAACGCTTGGGTTGCTTGGTTATTGGTGAGATGAAGTTCTTGGCCGTTTGAGAAGCTAAACACAAGCTCAAACCGAATCTTGGTAATTTTTTGCTTCATTTTCTCCGATTTTCCAGAAGGCAGACTTCATGGGTGAAGTCTCAATAGTCAACTGGGGTTAGTTTTTCAATTTGACTTTTTGGGTTTCAGACTTCACGATGGAACCCGATGAAGTCTGAAGTTCTACTTTGAAAACAAAAAACTGTGTTTAGACTTCACCGTCGAAGTCTGCTTACAAGGGGTCTAGTTTTGCAATTGACCGTTAAGTTTGACTTTGTACAAAGACTTCTCCTGTGAAATCTGCGAAAAAAGGCGGTTAGTTTTGCAATTGACCGGAACAAAGACTTTTTATCGAGACTTCATCTGAGAAGTCTGCGTGAAAAAGGGGTTAGTTTTGCATTTGACCGAAATTCTGAAACATTGACTATTGGTAGACTTCTCGTATGAAGTCTACAACCATCGTTAACTCTAGAATTTAAAAAATAAAAATTTTTGGTCAATTGCAAAAGTAACCCTTTTCTACATAGACTTCTCAGACGAAGTCTCGTGTAAAAGTCAAACTCTGGTCAATTGCAAAACTATACCCTACTTTATGGGTAGACTTCGCCGAAGGAGTCTCTGAAAGCAAAAAGACTTCATCGAGGAAGTCTAAATACGTAATAGACGCCTTACGTGAGACGAAGCTCGAGCTTGCAGCTTACTTGGAGAACGCAGATGTGAAACTATGGGCCCGCGTTCACTTTCCAAGAGAACGATACAACATACAAACGAGCAACATTGCTGAATCGATAAACTTTGCACTTAAGTCAGCTTGAGGATTTCCCATACCCTTTCTTTTGGAATTCATAAGAGAGAAGCTAGGAAGATGGTTTTTTAAAAGGCGAGAAGACGCTATGAGTCTCACAACAAAACATAGCAAGGGAGTTGAATATTTGCTAACTATTCGTCAGCATTATGCTGACCAGATGACTGTCAAACGCATAGACGGTTGGCAATTTCACGTGATGGGAGGACATAGAGATTGTATCGTTGATTTCCAACATCGAACATGTGGATGTGGAGTGTATGATGTTGAGAAAATACCTTACTCGCATGCTATTGCTGCTGCTCCTGAGCTTAAAATGAATGTTGCCGCCCTCGTATGCCCGTCATACACAAAGGAATATTTGTATTTGACGTATGCAAGCAACATTTTCCCCAAAACCGTCAATATCAAAGAGACAGAGTTTGACAAAGTTTTACATCCACTCATCAGGCATACTCATGGAAGGCAGAAGAAGTCAAGGTGGCAAACGTGGCTTGAAATCGCAAGAAAGACTACGCCAAAACCGCGGAAGGCTCACAAGCAATATAGTTAAAGATAATTAACATAATAAGAGAAATTAAAGATAATTAACATAAAACTAAAGAAATTAAGTTCTAATCCATTTCAAAAGAAATTAAAATAAATAAATTAAAGGTTTCAAAAATATAATTTACATAAACCCTCCTCCGTTTCATAGAAATCCAAAGGATCAGGTGCTCTTTGATCCTCCGGCAAAAGTTTCATACATTTCTAGTGCCTTCTCATTGAAACGGTCTCGATCGGTTATGTAGACTTGAGCAATGGATTCCACAAACATATCTCCTTCACACAACTCTGGCTCAGTCAACATCTTCACAAGAGCCTCTAATATAGTGGTTATGTTGTATTCGGGGCTCCAGTACTCAGGTAGGAGCATCTTCAGGTAGATACTCCCGTGATCCATATTAGGGTGGTAGATCGCGGTGTTGAAACCAACCTACATTAACCAAACCATCACGATATTTAAGGAATTTCCAATTACATGAAAATGACATATTCTA
Organism: Crucihimalaya himalaica; assembly: GCA_004349715.1. NCBI lineage: Eukaryota > Viridiplantae > Streptophyta > Magnoliopsida > Brassicales > Brassicaceae > Crucihimalaya > Crucihimalaya himalaica. The sequence continues at coordinate 1,428,305 of SMJT01000033.1, read as the reverse complement.
TTACTAATTGTCCCTCTGTGATTTACTAACTATTAAACATGCGTGTGTTCCCTAAGTTCCATTTGTGTAACTGGAATATGATCAAAACTTACATGTGGGGGTTTCAGCGGGTACTGTGGCGGATAATGAACAGTCACTATCAAAACCCCTCCCTCATAAGGGGTGCCAATAGGGCCAAATATCGTACCCTCCCAATGGAATATGTCATCGGCCACAAGTCCTAAAAGAATTTGGTAAGAAATTAGAAGCTTACATGAACTTTAATATCTGAAAATATTGAAATTAAATTTTGGTGAAGCTGTATATAGATTACCTGCCGTGAAGTGAGGATGTGGATTCTTCAAGAGGTTCTTCAAACCTCTTTTGATGGCTCCTGGTGTGTACGACATTTTTTTTAAGAGATTTCCTTAGATAGCAATAGATGAAATTGTAATTTTTTTGTAACTCAGTAATAGTGATTCAAAGAAGTAGGATCCGTTTTGAAGAGAAGTAATAATGATAAGAAGCGACGTTTCACTAAGGTCTGCTTCGTTTTGCGTGCTTTTTATCGGGAATAGAGGAGTCTCCAATAGAATTATGCTCTTGTAGTCTAAATGAGAAGTCTCTAACTAGGAATCTTTACGAAGATGAAGTCTCCAGTAGATGTCTGCGATTAAAGTCTCCTACAGAAGTCTCTAACTGGATGTCCAGTACGAAGCTGAAGTCTCTAGAAGATGTCTGCGAGTGAAGTCTCCTACAGAAGTCTCAAATTGGGTGTTTTGTACGAAGATGAAGTCTCCAATAGAAGTTTGCGCTTGAAGTCTCCTAGAAAATTCTATAATTGTGTGTACTTCATTTAACAAGATTTTGTATTTTTGTGGTTGTATTTCATTTAACAAGATTTATACAAGATTATATACATTTTTGTGGTTGTATTTCATTTAACAAAGATTTATGCAAGATTATATACATTTTTGTGGTTGTATTTCATTTAACAAGATTTATACAAAATATACGGTTAAATTCTATATAAGATTTCAAAATATACGGTTAAAAGCAAAGCTCAGCGGTCATCGTATATATCTAAACCTTCGTAACCGCGCTTCTCAGTCCCCATTATGCTGAGCTCATCGTATATTTCTATAGCCAGCTTCTCCCTTATGAACTTGATGTTCTTATCACACAAGAGGATTAGAAAAAATAGTATACCAAGCGCATGACACTCGATGTACTTAAGACAATACACTAAACAGTAACAGCTCTGAAAGTTTTTAGGAACTCTCGTCTGTGGAACCCGCTCGTATGTGTAGTGAACATAAAGGTGCTTAGCTTTTTGATCCGCAGGAGCAAGAAGGTTCATAAGATAAGCCATTATATCGCAAACAGGATATATTGTAGCTTCAATCTCCTCATCCTTGCTTACAGTTAGATCGCTACCCCAAATAACGATGTGTCTCTTATGAACCTGAATCATTAACGCAACCCAATGCATAGCCTTGATGTTAAGGGAGGTGTAGATTTCATCTACATCTACACCCCACATCTTTTTAGATCTGCAGAACTCTGGTTGCTCTCTTGTGTAGAGATCAAACGCCCCATGAGGTAGCAATCTGCCTAAACCCTTTTCATCACCAGTAATTTGAAATTCTTGGTACTTAGAATTCCACAACGTGGTGAAGATGGAATCAATGAAGCAGATTTTGTCGCTCCTAAACCATTCTAGATGCTTCGTGAACCGTTGTCTTAGTAGATTGATTCCAGCATCAATGTGCTGCAGTAAGATAATAATTAGTTATGGTAAAGGAATCTTACAAGTAACGATAAAAAAAAACAGAACTCTCCATATGAAGTCTGAGAGAGAAGTTTATACTTCACTGTCAGACTTCAGTCTGAGACTTCACCCTCAGACTTCACTCTCAGACTTCACCCTCAGACTTCACTCTCAGACTTCACTATGAGACTTTACTCTCAGACTTATTATACGAAGTCTCACCAGGTCCCAAAGCCATTTTGTGGGAGACCGCAGCGTGCGGTACTAGAATGTGCTTGAGTCTTGCTCGGGTTTCTTCTTCTTCGACTCTCTGTAAAATGAAGTCACACACACATTCAAAATCACGTCACATATACTAGGTTTAAAAGGGTGCTTAAATAGTGCGACTGATATATCATGGTTTTTACCCACTTTTAACCATGATATAAGTCTTTTTTGTTGAGTCTTTTCTTTAGTTTTAGAGTCTTTCAGGTTTTTTTCAAGTTATAGGCGCATATGGAGCTAATTGGAGAATTTGGAAGCTTTTGAAGCAATCTGGAGTTGAAGTCGTTCGGGAACAAGCTCAGCATTGATCGACACTGAGGAGCATCGATCGACACCATTCATTTGGGAGAAACACGACCAAAGAACCTAGCATCGATCGATACCACTTACAGTATCGATCGATGCCAGTGACCAGAACGCGAAACAAACTCGAAGATTATCCAGAAGTTTTCCTTATTTTTCGAGATAACTCCAAAACGTTTTGATTAGCTATTTAATTAGGTTTTGCAGCCTCCAGAAAGATACTTTGTGATTTCTGGAGATAGAGTTTTCTGCAATTGAGTCTTTGGAGAAGAATTTTTGAACCTCTTTGTATTCTTACTCTATTTCAATTTTATATGAATTCTATTCTATTCATGTTATTTATTGCATTCACCATGTCTGAGTAGATTCCCTGTTAGGATTAGGGTTTCTTAAAGGTATTTGATGAATTATTAGATCTGAATTAATTGTTAGGGAATAATCTATAGAGCTCTTCACCTAGACTTGAGATTAATGCTTATTCTAGCCTCGCGAACTAGAATCTGATGTTAAGTTGTTTGATTGGCACGAAAGTGTGATTGATTGCCTGATCTAGTGTTTGGTGAGCAAAAACCCTATTCGCAAAGAAATTTGGTTTAGGGATTTTGTGAACAATTGAACTTGAACGTTAATGCTTGTTTAAATTCTTAGAATTTGCAAAGAAATTAGGAATTCTAGGTTTAGGCATAGATAGTTTTCGCAACGACAGTTGGTTTACTTACATCTGTGTTTCAAGTTTGAGAGCGGAACTTAATTTATTTCTGACAATTGATTTGATTTGATAATTCTGATTTGCCTGCAAGTTTCCCTAAGCCTAGCGTTTTCTTCCCCTGAATTACTACCTGTTTTAATTGTTTTGCTATTCTTAATTTCATCTATTTGGCTTAGCTTAAGTCATATTCCTGAATCTATTGAGTGTTATCTTGAGTCCTTGTGGTTCTGCTATTCGTATTCCGACTTTTCAGAGGAACGACTTTGAGCTGAAGCCTGCCTACTACACTCTTGTAGGCCAGCATCCATTTCATGGTCTTTCTCATGAGCACCCCATTGATCATATCGAGAGGTTTGAGGATTTGGTCACCAGTATCAAATACAACGGAGTATCCAATGATTTCCTCTTCTGTAAGCTCTTCCCCTACTCTCTTAATGGAGATGCAGCTTACTGGCTGAAGCAGTTGCCTCCAGGTTCTCTGACCACTTGGGAGGAAACCAAGACTGCTTTTCTGAATAATTTCTATGATGATGCGAGATCAGAGGAGCTCAGGAACAAGATCTCCCAGTTTTCTCAGGGAGCGACTAAGGCATTCAAGGCCGCCTGGGTTCGATTTTGATCTTATCAGAGGGACTGCCCTCACCACGGTTTCTCGTAGGTTCAGTTGTCGATTTCCCTCGACCCCCTGCTAAGTCAAAGAAAGAAACAGAAGAGGCTAGATGCAGAGCGATGTTAGAGATAATAGTGGTCGAACTCCCGTTCGTCGATGATCTCAAGATTGCACCAGCTTTCAGAAGGTACATCAAGAGGATGGTTTCGAGCAATGTGAACCTTGAGGAGGGAGTACTGAGAATCACCCATGAGTGCAGTGCGATTCTTCTCAACAAGATTCCAGAGAAATTACCAGACCCTGGTAGTTTTGTCTTGGACTGCACAATCTTCACGGAGAGGTTTAAACGTTCTCTTTGTGATCTTGGTTCGAGTGTGAACCTCATGCCATATTCGGTAGCTAAGAGAATGGGGATGACAGACTTCACACCAACAAGGATCTCCTTGATCCTTGTTGATCGATCAATCCGATTCCCTGAAGGTTTACTTGAGGATGTCCCGATTACCATTGGGAATTGCTTAGTTCCAACCGATTTCATCGTCCTTGAGTATGATATTGAACCACGAGATCCACTGATATTGGGCAGACCGTTCTTAGCTACAGCTGGAGCCTTAATCGATTGCAAGAATGGGCGGATATCTCTCGACATTGGTGATCTGGTCATGACGTTCAATATGGAGAAGATGATGAAGAAACCAACCATCGATGGTCAGACTTTCTTCATTGACACATTCAGTGAGCTATCAGATGAGTATTTCTTAGGATTGCACCCTGAGAATCCCTTGGAGAGAGCTTTGGTTTGCTCGACTGAGACAGAGACAGTTCCTATAGAGATTGCTGCTGCCTATGCGATGATTCTTGACAACCAAGCAGAGGCATCGATCGATACCACAGGAGGTATCGATCGATACCAACCCCTTCGTCCCGAAGAGCTGCAAGTCTCTCGCACCAGGCCCGATTCTCTGCCTGATTGGAGTGAAGCAGCTCCTAAGCTTGATCTAAAGCCACTCCCATCTAGCCTGAGGTACGTTTTCCTTGGCCCTAACTCTACTTATCCTGTGATTGTCAATTCTTCTTTGAACAACGCAGAGGTCGCCTTACTGCTGAGCAAGCTGTGCAAGTATCGCAAAGCTCTCGGCTATTCTCTTGATGACATTTCAGGTATATCACCAGATCTGTGCATGCATCGGATTCATCTGGAGGACGAGTCAAAGGTTTCAATAGAGCATCAGAGGAGACTTGACCCGAATCTGAAGGAAGTGGTTAAGAAAGAGATTTTGAAACTTCTGGAAGCAGGAGTCATCTACGCCATTTCTGACAGCAGTTGGGTCAGTGGTTAAGAAGGGAGGATTCACAGTGGTTAAGAATGAGAAAGATGAGCTGGTTCCGACGAGAACTATCACCGGGCATCGCATGTGCATCGATTACAGAAAGCTGAATGCTGCGACAAGGAAAGATCACTTCCCATTGCCCTTCATTGATCAGATGCTGGAGAGACTGGCTAGTCATCCTTACTATTGCTTCTTGGATGGCTACTCAGGCTTTTTCCAGATCCCGATACATCCAGATGATCAGGAGAAGACGACTTTCACTTGTCCCTATGGCACCTTTGCCTACAGGAGGATGCCATTTGGGTTGTGCAATGCTCCAGCTACATTCCAGAGATGCATGATGTCCATTTTCTCAGATATGATCGAGGAGTTCATGGAGGTATTCATGGATGACTTTTCTGTCTATGGGTCTTCGTTTAAGGGATGTCTGGATAATCTGTGCAAGGTACTTCAGCGTTGTGAGGAGAAGCATCTAGTTCTGAACTGGGAGAAGTGCCACTTTATGGTCCAAGACGGCATCGTTCTGGGACATAAGGTCTCTAAAGCTGGGATTGAGGTTGATAAGGCGAAGATTCAGGTCATGACAAGCCTCCTGCCGCCTACATCAGTGAAGGATATTCGGAGTTTCCTTGGCCATGCCGGGTTCTATCGCAGGTTCATTCAGGATATCTCCAAGCTAGCCCGCCCGCTTACTGCTCTGCTGTGTAAAGATGTCACCTTCGATTTCACGCCAGAATGTCTCGCTGCGTTTGAGATGATCAAGAAAGCATTGGTTTCTGCTCCTATTGTGCAACCACCAGATTGGAGCCTTCCTTTTGAGATCATGTGTGATGCGAGCGACTATGCAGTTGGATTTAATCTGGGACAGAGGAAAGACAAGAAGCTGCATGTGATCTATTATGCCAGCAGAACACTGGATGACGCCCAAAGGAACTACAGCACCACTGAGAAGGAATTGCTTGTTGTTGTGTTCTCCTTTGAGAAATTTCGTTCCTATCTGATAGGGAGTAAGGTGATTGTGCACAATGACCATGCTGCTCTTAAGTATCTGCTGCAGAATAAGGACATGAAACCTCGGTTATGTCAATGGGTCTTACTGCTCCAAGGGTTTGACATAGAGATCAAAGACAAGAAAGGAGTAGAGAATGGAGTTGTAGATCATCTCTCGCGCATGAGAATCAGTGAAGAGGTTCCTATTGATGATTCTTTGCCTGAGGAAAAGATATACTTCATTGAGACTGGTTCTGCTTCGAATCTGCCGCTGAAGAAGACAAGCATCGATCGATACTATGGGAGTATCGCTCGATACCCTCAAGAGTTTCTGCCTTCAGTCCACGATGCAAGCATCGATCGATACTCCCATTGTATCGATCGATACTCCCATTGTATCGATCGATACCAGAAACTGTCCACTGCCGATTCGTCTACAGATATACCTGATACAGAGGAGACTTTTGTTGTTACCACTCCTGCTGAACCTTGGTATGCCGACATAGCCAACTACCTTGCTGCTGATCTAGAACCGAAGCACCTAAAGAAGTATGTGAAGAAGAAGTTCATGACAGATGTCAGACGCTACTTCTGGGATGAGCCATATTTGTACAAGCACTGTTCTGATGGGATTTACAGAAGGTGTATAGCTGAGTCTGAGGTGCCGAAAATCCTATTTCATTGCCATGGTTCTGAGTATGCTGGGCACTTTGCTACATTCAAGACGGTCTCTAAGGTTTTGCAAGCCGGTTTCTGGTGGCCTACGATGTTTAAGGATGCTCACACTTTCATTTCACGCTGTGATGTATGTCAGAGAAGAGGGAAGATCAGCAAGCGTCATGAGATGCCACAGAACTTTATCCTGGAGGTTGAGGTCTTTGATTGTTGGGGTATTGACTTCATGGGACCATTCCCTCCATTGCGACAGAACGGCTACATCTTAGTCGCCGTCAACTATGTCTCTAAGTGGGTAGAAGCAATTGCTAGTCCTACCTACGATTCTGCCGTGGTCCTGAAGCTGTTCAAGACTATTATCTTCCCACGATTTGGAGTACCCAGAGTTGTCATCAGTGATGGAGGTACTCACTTCATCAACAAGATCTTCGAGAAGCTGCTGAGGAAGTATTGTGTCCACCACCGCGTTGCCACGCCATATCATCCTCAGACCAGTGGACAAGTAGAGGTCTCCAACAGACAGATCAAGGAGATCCTGGAGAAGACAGTTGGTGCTACACGGAAGGATTGGGCGCTGAAACTCGACGACGCTCTTTGGGCCTACAGAACCGCGTTCAAGACGCCACTCGGTACAACACCATTCCATTTGCTGTATGGAAAAACATGCCATCTTCCAGTTGAGATAGAGCACAAAGCAGCCTGGGCTACAAAGCTGTTGAATTTCGACATCAAGTCCGCTGCACAAAGGCGACTGGTTCAGTTGAATGAGTTGGATGAGATCAGACTCTCCGCCTATGAGAATTCCAGGCTATACAAGGAAAGGACCAAAACTTATCATGACAAGAAGATCCTTTCCCAACACTTTGAACCAAATGACCAGGTACTTCTGTACAACTCTCATTTGCAATTGTTTCCTGGAAAATTGCGTTCTCGTTGGTCAGGTCTTTTCACGATCAAGGAAGTCCGCCCTCATGGTGCTGTAGTGTTGCTGAGTGCTGAAGGTAAGGAGTTCACTGTCAATGGACAGAGGGTGAAACAGTATTGGGCGAAAGCCACCATTCCAGATGGCCACATTGTGCCTCTGGCTGAGCCACCAGCTGCCTGACTGCTCTCCATGTCAAGCTAATGACATTAAACAAGCGCTTAGTGGGAGGCAACCCACCGGTGAGTCTGTACATAGGCTTTTCTTTTGTTTAATTGCTTTGTTTTTGTGTCGTGTCTTCACGTGGAACCAAGTCCGAACGACTAGCATCGATCGATACCATGCAAGTATCGATCGATACCATTGGCCTAAAGGGAGTTATGCGATACGCTGAGCATCGATCGATACCACTTACTGTATCGATCGATACTCAGCACCCAGGTACGATTCTCTATAAAACCCTCGGGTCTCTTGCTAAATCCCTCACTCTCCTTTATCGCTCGACGCCGCCCCTTGTTTCTCTCACACTCTCACATCTTTCTCGATTCTTCATCGTTTTCTTCAATTTCAAATCCTATTCCACTTAGATTTTTGAGCACATTGTCATTCCATTTATCTTACCTTTGATCTACCAGGTAATGTACTCGATTTCATCCTTTTAGATGTGTTGGCAGATTCGATTTGGGGTTTCCTTTGCTGTGAAGCTTTGGTTCTGTTTCTTGTCATCTTTAGCTATAGGTGAATGAAATTGCCATATTAGAATGAGAATGGATATGATAGGGATGGAGTAGCTTTAGGGATTCGATTTTAGGGTGATAGATTGGAAACTGGATACTATTTGTAATGAGTTTTGCAATTCTGTCTCGAGTATCGATCGATACCCGACCTGTAACAGAATGGATTTTGCGATGCAATCTGTCGGGACTTTGTGCCTATACTCCGAGTATCGATCGATACCCTTTGGTATCGATCGTTGCCTGCACTTACTTAATGCACGAGCTATTCTGACTTCTGTTTTCTTTTTTATTTCTTCTCAGATGGCTCCCCGCAAGAAGGCACGACAGGATGACGCTTCCGGTTCCAACCCTCTATGCCGCAACTTTGATCTCCAAGATGAGGTGGAGGCATTTTATGACTCCCATTGGCACGCTGGAGTCATCACCGCCATTCTAACCGGCGATCGCTACAGAGTCTTGAAGGGCGGTTTCACAGAGGACACTAGTCGTCAGAGCTTCATTGACGCTCACATCAGTAATCTGAGGCCTGCGCCGCGACGTTCACCATCTCCTTCTACTCCCGTACCAGTTGTTCGGCCTCCCTGGCCTAAGTTGGAGGGGAAGAGGATCATTCCATGACGCGATTGGGTAGGTTTGCCTAAGGAAGAGACTGAGAGTGAGGCTTGCGTTTACAGGCCCATAGCTGAGGAGTGGGATGACTATGACACTCTGTTCTACAACGAGTGGCTTCGCGTTGTCATCTTGCCTACACGCTTCATCGATCCTCACACAATGCGTCGTCTAGGCATCGATGTTGATCTTGCCTACACGCTTCATTGGATTGGGCACTCTTTACTCACGGCAGTATGATCTTTACCCAGACCTCGTACGTCAGTTCCTCGACACAGCTCGGGTGTATTACAGAGACGAGGTCCATCGCACTGCTTCAGAGGGCACATTGACTTTCCTGATCAGAGGGGTTCGCTACAGGCTGCCTATCCCTGACCTCTGCGCCATCTACGGGTTCGACCCTTATCCTCAGCAGATAGCCCTCCCTTCCCAATTTCAGGATCTGCAGAACTTTTGGCGACACATTTGGTCTCTCTGAAGGCCAAGCCCTTCTCTGGTCGCAACTACGCCACAGCACGGAAGACTGAGTAAGACGGCAGCCTCCTAACTCCTATCTTCAAGCACTTTGGCATTTCCACATCAGCATGCTCGATCGTCACAACTCGCTCACTCATGGATGAGCAGCACATGCAGCATATGCGTTGGATGAAGGCCACTCGCCGCTGGTGCCTACCCACGACAGATGGGGAGCTCTTTGTACAGCTCCCCAACCGCGATCTGACCTCCATCGACAATCACCCTTCTCGGCTGCACTTCGATTCACATTTTCCTTTCTCTTCTTTTCTTTTGTTTTGCTTTCTTTTATGAACTTGTCTAATCTCATTGTCAGTACTTATTGGAACTTATGGCTATCTATTGATTATGTTGCTTCTAACTGTGCTCTCTGCTCTAACAGTTACTTCACTTAACTTTTGGCTTCAGTAGACACGGTTTCGAGTTTCAGAATCGCAACACAGGACCTCAGTATCGATCGATACTTGACTAGCTTCGGTCGATACTCCCTCAGTATCGATCGATATCGGTTTTTAGTATCGATCGATACCCACCATTCCCACGGTACCTTTGAACCATTTTTCAGCAATTTTGTTCCTGTGCTTTCTTTTGCTTCCTCTAGGCTGGATACACTGGGGACAATGTTGTTTAAGTCTGGGGGAGGTGATTACTGACATTGTGGTTGTTTTTCTTAGAGTCAGTCCATTTTTGAGTCTTTTTGAGTCAAATTTTTGTTTTATTGAGTCAAAAGAGATCTGATTATTCCAAAAGCATCCCGTACTGAATACATAAAAGGAGCGTGCTTTCATTGGTCTAACATGTGACCTTAACCGGATAAACAAACCTGGATTATTAAGAAGTTTAAATGAACCAAACCAACACATAAACGTAACAGAGATATTGCAAATCCTGTCACAATACTCCCCGCTTGACAACATCCTTGGCCTCAAGGATGGAATCCAGGATACTTAGCGATAAAATCCTGGTAAAATTCCCAAGTAGCGTTTTCAGAAGTATCTCCTTTCCATTGAACCAGTATCTTAGTTGCAGCGGTGTTGCGACGTTTGACCACTTTCTTATCTAAAACCAACTCAGGTTCTTTGGAATTGCCCAAGTCAAGCCAGTAGTGAGGAAGGAGAGGAGTTGTACCTTTGGGGTTGGGGCAAAGCTTAAGTTGGCTGACGTGAAACACGTCATGGATGGCGGCATCATGTGGTAAGGCTAGCTTGTAAGCAACAGTACCCACATAATCTGTAACGCGAAAAGGGCCATAGAATCGTGGTGAAAGCTTGTGAGGTATTTTCCGATTCTTGAGTGAGTGCTGGGGATATGGTTGCAGCTTCAAATATACATAATCTCCAACAGCAAACGAGCGTGGGAAACGATGAGAATCAGCAGACTGTTTCATCCTATTTTGAGCACGTAGGAGGTGGAACTTCAACATCGTGATAACTTCCTCGCGTTTCTGCAAACTGCGATCAAGCACAGTAGATGAGCTCTCACCTGGCAAGTAAGGGAGGTGAATGGGAGGCGGTTGGCCGTAAAAAACCTCAAAGGGAGTGCTGCGGATTGTGGAGTGGTATGTGGTGTTATACCACCACTCAGCTAGTGGCAACCACTTGCTCCAAGTGTGGGGAGCTTCAGAAGTCATACAACGGAGGTATGTTTCTAGAGTTTTGTTTGTAATCTCGGTTTGGCCGTCTGTTTGTGGGTGGTAGGCGGTTGAGTGTTTCAGTTCTACCCCATGGACACAAAACAGTTCTTTCCATACTTCACTCAGAAAAATGGGATCACGGTCACTCACTATATCCTTGGGCATCCCATGAAGCTTGAAGACATGATCCATATAGATTTGTGCTACTTCAGCAGCCGTGTAAGGGTGGAAAGCGGTAGGAAGTGAGCATTTTTGCTGAGTCTGTCAACGACGACTAAAATACAATGTTTCCTAGCAGAAGGTGGTAATCCCTCTATAAAATCTAGGCTAATTGATTCTCAAATTCCAGCTGGCATCGGAAGAGGTTGTAGTAGACCTGGCTTTGCTACATTTTCATATTTGTTTTTCTGACAAATGCTGCAGTTGCGGACGTATGCTTGTATTTCCAGACTCATTTTGGGCCAGTAGAAAAGAGATTTAACCCTGTGTAAAGTTGCATCCCGGCCAGAATGTCCACCCACTGCAGAGTCATGTAGCCAAGTAAGGATGTGATTCTTTACTTTCGCATCGCTGCCTACAACTAACTTGCCTTTACAGCGCATTTCACCATTCACAAAAGTATAAGCTGGATGAGAGGCTGCATTAGAGTGTAGGTCAAGAACAATCTTCCGTAGATGTGGGTCAGTTTCCCATAGAAGCTTGATAGAATCATAAAAACCTTGATGAACTTGTGAAAATGTCATATGCAACAACTGTGAACCTGTAACCCGTGATAAAGCGTCGGCTGCAAAGTTTTCTTTACCTTGCTTATAATGAATTTCAAAGTTGTAGCCCATTAATTTTGATAACCACATGTGTTGGAATGGTGTAGTAGCTTTCTGCTCAACCATGTACTTGAGACTCTTCTGATCGGTCTTGATGATGAAAGGTCTGTGGGCTAAATAGGCATTCCATGTCTGGACTGCGTGGACAACGGCCATGAGTTCTTTTTCATATACGGATAGGGATTGGTGTCGTGGGCCGAGTGCTCTGCTAATATAGCAGATGGGATGACTATCTTGCATAAGTACAACGCAGATACCTGTGTTGGATGCATCAGTTTCGACAACAAAAGTTTTCTCAAAATCAGGGAGCGCTAAAACTGGTGAGGAAGAGAGTGCTGTTTTGAGTTGTAGGAATGCTGCAGTTGCTTCATTGTTCCAAGGAAACCCATCCTTCTGCAACAAAATTGTAAGTGGCCTAGCGATTATACTGTATCCCTTTATAAACCGCCTGTAATAGTTTGCCCAGCCGAGAAAACTGCGGAGTTGCTTCTGGGAAGTAGGAGTTGGCCAGTGATTGACTGTTTCAACCTTTCTAGGATTAGTACTTAGTCCCTCTGCGGATATAAAGTGACCCAAGTACTCGATCATTGGGGCGCCAAACGTGCATTTGGATGGCTTAAGGTATAGTTGTTGTTGTCGGAGGATGGAGAACACTTCATGGAGATGTTGCAGATGTTGTTCCCAGCTAGGGCTATATACTAAAATGTCGTCAAAGAAAACCAGCACAAAACGACGCGCTACCTCCTGAAAAACATGATTCATAAGGCTCTGAAAAGTGCATGGTGCATTTGATAATCCAAATGGCATCACCAAATATTCAAAATGGCCTGCATGAGTCTTAAACGCCGTTTTATAAACATCCTCAGGTGACATGCAAAGTTGATGGAAACCAGCACGTAAATCCAATTTCGAAAAATACCTAGCACATCCCAGCTCGTCTAACAAGTCCTCAAGGAGTGGAATAGGGTATTTATCCTTAATAGTTTGCTTATTCAGCCCTCTATAATCCACACATAGCCGCCATGTCCCGTCCTTCTTCTTCACAAGTACAATAGGCGATGCGTAGGGGCTGGAACTGCATTGTATGATCCCTTGAGCAAGCATCTCTTTGATCATTTTATCAATAACATCCTTTTGTAATGAAGAGTACCGGTAAGGCCGGAGATTGACTGGGTTTGATCCTGACTCTAGGGGTATCTTGTGGTCAAAGCCTTCACGTAGAGGAGGAAGACCAGCTGGTTCTTCAAACAGATCAGCAAAAGAGTCCAATAGTGTAGTAAGGGTAGGATCCGTGGATAACTCACTCTTAGGAGCAGCAACATGTGAGAATAGGGAAGCCGGTTCTAAGGTGGCACACTAATCTGTCTCTATCACTTCTTGAATCTGTAACAAAGTTAACTGTGGTTGTTGTAATATCAACTTATTGAGGCTTCCCCCTTTAACCAATTTGAATTTCTGCTTCTTAACTCCACGTAAGACATGCTTGTTGCCTGCAAAACTAAATTCCATCCGCAGATTGAGGAAATCACATAAGATTGGGCCCAAGGTAGACAACCATTGAACCCCCAAAACAAACTCACAACAATCCAGAGGTAATGTCCTGATCTCAGTAGTATAAGTGTGTCCTTGCATTGTCCAAGTGAATGCAGAACACTTATAGTTGGTCATCAGTGCGTAACCATGAGCCCCTGCAACAGACATGGGTTTAAAAGACTCCAACTTACACCCCAATTCCTTTGCCACTTGTATGTCAAGAAAGTTGTGTGTGCTTCCTGGATCAATCAAAATATGCAGTTTGCGCTTCCCGTATTGACCTAAAACCCTCATACAATTGAAAGATGTAGACCCGCAAAGAGCATTCACCGAGATGGAAGGGAATTTGTCCCCAATTTCTTCACTAGCGTCTTCCACTACAACTTCTTCCTCAGTATCTTCATCTGGTGAACTGTTGTCTTCGTCATCACCCTCCATGACAAAAATCTGAGAGCGTTTATGTTTCAGCTGATGGCCTTGTGTAAACGGCTCATCACAAAACATACAGAGCCCTTTGGCTCTCCTGTCTTACATCTCTTGATAAGAATACCTCCTTGGTTGCTTACTCGGATTAGAATTTTGGGTGACATTGGGTTTAGGTGCTTGGACTCGAGAGTGATCTGGTGAGAGTAAGAGTGGTGGATTGTTGTTACCCTTGTAGATGTTTGGTGCCTTCTGGACTGGATATGGATTGAAGGGAGCTCGATTTTGCTTTACTGGAGTGTGGAGAAGTGCAGACTCGTGTAGTCTAGCTATTCTAGCTGCAGCCGATACTGTTTTGACCTCAAATGTCTAGTATGGTAAGCCAGATGTGGGCTCATGTTCGATAGAAAGATACTAAGGGCATGGTTCGAGGGAATAGCAACTCTGGTTCGCAACCTTTCAAACTTTCCCAAGTAAGACTCAACAGCTTCACCATTCTGTTTCAAACTCACCAATTCTGCTAAAGGATCGTTGATTAACTCACTGAAACGGGATGAAATCGCCATCACATACTCGATCCAGGGTGGTGGAATACCGTATCCTTCAGCCATGTGGTTGTGATGCCACTCTAGTGCTTCCCCATCAAAATGCAGAGCTGCTAGCTTCACCTTTAGATCTGATGGTGTGCCATCAAGTTCGAAGAACTGTTCACTCCGATAAAGCCAACCGCGGAGGTCGTTTCCATCGAAGCTTGGGAACCCAATCTTTGAAAGTCGGGTAGCTAATCCGTTGGGCAACACTGAAGAGTTTTCTGTCGTCGGATGTTTGCCGTTTGATCTTCGACCTACCCCACTCAGACCCGAAGGATCTGGTGACTGGATCATCCCCTGCCGTGGGACTCCAACTGGAGGTGGTGAAGCTCTACCGGTGTATCCTTGCTCCGCCCCGCTCGGATCTGGTGGATTCGGTAACTGGAACACCCCTGATGATAGGGCTCCAACGGGAGGCGATGAGCTCGACTCGTGGTTCAGATCGGCACGATGCTTTGTTGCTCCCTGAGAAAAATAAGTGTAAAGCATCGTCTCTAGTTTTGTGAATCTTGATTCAAGAGAAACTGTTTGGTGTTGCTGGTCTTCGATTCTTCTCTCCTGCTGCAATCGGAGTTCTTCAACTTGTTCAGCCAAGGACTGCTCCTTCATGGCTTGTTTCTCTTGTGCTCTTGTTTCCACCATTTTTGCTATCCCCAAAAAATGCTCCTTGGTGTCGATCGATACTGATCATCTGCACCTGGTTCACGTGAAAACACAAGACAAAAACAAGAGTGAAAAAGAAATGAAAGACTTATGTACAGAGTCACCAGTGGGTTGCCTCCCACCAAGCGCTTGTTTAATGTCCTTAGCTTGACATTTGGATCTTTTAGGCAGATGGTGGTTTAGCCAGAGGCATTATGTGGCCATCTGGAATAGTGGCGTTCGCCCAATAGTGTTTCACCCGCTATCCATTGACAGTGAACTCCTTTCCCTCAGTATTCAGCAACACGACTGCACCGTGTGGTCGGACTTCCTTGATTGTGAAGGGACCTGACGAACGAGAACGCAGTTTCCCAGGAAATAACTGTAAACGAGAGTTATACAGAAGTACCTGGTCATTTGGTTCAAAGTGGCGACAAAGGATCTTCTTGTCGTGATAGGCCTTAGTCCTTTCCTTGTACAGCTTGGAGTTTTCATAGGCGAGGTGTCGGATCTCATCTAGCTCATTTAGTTGAACCAATCGCCTTTGAGCAGCAGTCTTGATGTAAAAATTCATCAATTTGGTAGCCCAGGCTGCTTTGTGCTCGATCTCAACTGGAAGATGACACGCTTTCCCGTACAGTAAATGGAATGGTGTGGTGCCGAGTGGTGTCTTGAAAGCGGTCCGGTAAGCCTAAAGCGCATCGTCGAGCTTCATTGCCCAGTCTTTTCGTGTAGCGCCGACTGTCTTTTCCAAAATCGCTTTGATCTATATGTTGGAGACTTCAACCTGTCCGCTTGTCTAAGGGTGATAAGGTGTGGCGACGCGATGATGCACGCCGTACATCCTCAGCAGCTTTTCGAAGATTTTGTTGATAAAGTGAGTGCCACCATCACTTATTACAACTCGAGGTACTCCAAACCGAGGGAAGATAATGGTCTTGAACAGTTTCAGAACCACGGAAGAGTCGTTGTAAGGACTAGCAATCGCTTCCACCCATTTAGAGAAATAATCGACAGCGACCAAGATGTACTTATTCTGTCGCGAACGGTCCCATAAAATCGATACCCCAGCAGTCAAAAACTTCTACTTCCAGGATGAAGTTCTGTGGCATCTCATGTCTCTTACTGATCTTCCCTCTTCTCTGACACACATCGCAATGCGAGATAAAAGCATGAGCATCCTTGAATAGTGTAGGCCACCAGAAGCCAGCTTGAAGAAGTTTGGAAACTCTCTTGAATGTGGCAAAGTGTCCAGCATACTCAGATCCATGGCAGTGATATAGAATTTCTGGCACTTCAGTCTCAGCGATACATCTTCTTTAAATCCCATCCGAACAGTGCTTGTACAAGTACGGTTCATCCCAAAAGAATCGTCTGACATCTCGCATAAACTTCTTCCTTGCATACTTCTTGAGATGCTTCGTTTCGTATTCTGCAGCAAGATAATTAGCTATGTCAGCATACCAAGGTTCAGCAGGAGTGGTGACAGCCAAAGATTCTTCTGCAGAGAAGTGGTCTGCAGTCAAAACAGTACTAGCAGATAACTGGTATCGACCGACACTGGATGAGTGTCGATCGATGCTGATGTTATAGGGAGATTGCAAGATCTCGTGAAGGTGTCGATCGATACTACTGGGGTGTCGATCGATGCTTGCGTTTTGTACTGGCATAGTCGTAGCAGAGTTGTGTCGAATTCCAGTTTCGATGAAATAGATCTTCTCCTCAGGTAAATAATCATCAATAAGCACGGTTTTATAGATCCTCATTCATGAGAGATGATCTGCAACTCCATTCTCTACCCCGTTCTTATCCTTAATCTCGATGTCAAAACCTTGGAGCAGTAGAACCCAACGACAGAGGTGAGGTTTCAGATCCTTGTTTTGCAGCAAATACTTGAGAGCAGCATGGTCGGTATGAACGGTCACTTTACTCCCAATCAGATAAGAACGAAATTTCTCAAAGGAGAACACAACGGCTAGTAACTCTTTCTCTGTAGTGCTGTAGTTCTTTTGAGCATCATCATTAATTATGGTTCGGAACCTTATTACTCTTATATAAGTAATTATCGTTAATTACTCTTATATGTTAAAGGGGAGGTTCCAATCGGGTGGCTGAACAATAGGAGCAGTAACCAACGCCTTCTTGATCTGTTCGAATGCGACGTGACACTCTGGTGTAAAATCGAAGGTGACATCCTTACATAGAAGAGTAGTGAGTGGACGAGCTAACTTGGAGAAGTCCTGAATGAATCTGCAATAGAACCCGGCGTGACCAAGGAAACTCCGAATGTCCTTCACAGATGTTGGTGGTAGGAGGCTTGTCATGACCTGAATCTTAGCCTTATCAAATTCGATTCCAGCCTTAGAAACCTTGTGTCCCAAAACAATGCCCTCTTGGACCATAAAGTGACACTTATCCCAGTTCAAAAATAAATGTTTCTCTTCACATCGCTGAAGTACTTTGCATAAGTTGTCTAGGCAGCCCTTAAACAAAGATCCATAAACTGAGAATCATCCATAAACACCTCCATGAACTCGATCATATCTGAGAAAATTGACATCATACATCTTTGGAAGGTGGCTGGAGCATTACATAACCCAAACGGCATTCTCCTGTAAGCGAACGTGCCGTAGGGACATGTAAACGTCGTCTTCTCCTGATCATCTGGATGTATCGGGATCTGGGAAAAGCCTGAGTATCCATCCAGGAAGCAGTAGTAAGGGTCACTTGCCAACCTCTCCAACATTTGATCGATGAATGGTAGTGGGAAATGGTCTTTCCTAGTAGCAGCATTCAACTTCCTGTAATCGATGCACATGCGGTGCCCAGTGATTGTTCTTGTCGGAATCAGCTCATCTTTCTCGTTCTTTACCACAGTGAATCCTCCTTTCTTAGGTACAACATGAACTGGACTAACCCAACTGCTGTTTGAGATGCCATAGATGATGCCTACTTCCAGAAGCTTCATTATCTCTTTCTTCACAACTTCCTTCAGATTCTGGTTAAGTCTCCTTTAATGTTCGATTGAAGCTTTTGACTCGTCCTCCAGATGAATCCGATGCATGCACAGATCTGGTGATATACCTGAAATGTCATCAAGAGAATAGCCGAGAGCTTTGTGATACTTGCGCAGCTTGCTCAGCAGTAAGGTGACCTCTGCGTTATTAAAAGAAGAATTAACAATAACAGGATAAGTGGAGTTAGGGCCAAGAAAAACATACCTCAAATTAGCTGGAAGTGGTTTAAGATCGAGCTTAGGAGCTCTCTCCTCACTCCAATCGCCGAATGAATCAGATCGTGCACGAAAGACAGCCAGCTCCTCGGGTAGAAGTAGCTGGTGTCGATCGATGCTCTCGGTGGTATCGATCAATGCTTCAGT
Organism: Crucihimalaya himalaica; assembly: GCA_004349715.1. NCBI lineage: Eukaryota > Viridiplantae > Streptophyta > Magnoliopsida > Brassicales > Brassicaceae > Crucihimalaya > Crucihimalaya himalaica. The sequence goes on along the minus strand of SMJT01000033.1, from coordinate 1,409,868 downwards.
GGTGCTATCAAGGATTGTGGCGTACCCAGTAGCAACCTCACTGGAATCCATCTCTATTTCAGCCGAACAAACCAGTGCTCTCTCACACGGATTCTCTGGGTGTAACCGCATGAAGTACTCATCTGCTATATCACTGAAGGTGTCGATGAAGAATGTCTGCCCATCAATGGTTGGCTTTTTCATCATCTTTTCCATGTTGAAGGTCATGATTAGATCACCAATGTTAAGGGATATTCTCCCATTTTTGCAGTTGATCAGGGCGCCTGTTGTGGCTAGAAAGAGTCTGCCCAAAATCAGTGGATCTCTTGGTTCATCGTCGTACTCTAGGACTATGAAATCAGTTGGGACTAAGCAGTCGTCGATCGTAATTGGAACGTCCTCGAGTAGTCCTTCGGGAAATCGGACTGAGCGGTCAGCAAGAATTAGGGAGATCCTAATAGGAGTGAAGTCAGTCATCCCCATTCTCTTAGCTACCGAGTATGGCATGAGGTTGACACTAGAACCGAGATAGCAAAGGGAGCGTTCAAACCGTTCAATGAAGATTGTGCAATCCAATACGAAACTTCCAGGGTCTGGAAGTTGGTGCACCCATTCTCCGCATTTGGACTGGTATCGACCGACACTGGAAGAGTGTCGATCGATACTGGTGGTTGTGCAACTGTTTCTGTAGATCGTTGAATGGGTGCTAATCGATGTAGGTTGGTATCGACCGATACTGGGTGAGTGTCGATCGATTCTGGAGTAATCTCATCGTCGTCGTCTCCAGCAAGATCGACAAGATGCTTGGCAGGATAGGTTTTCTTTACCCATGGACTGACCTCTCTTCCACTTCTCAGGGTAATAATGTGAACGTGTTCCCTTGGATTCACTGTTTTTCCTGGAAGGAAACCATCCTGACTCTTAACTGTTTCTGCAGTTTGGGCAACCTGAGTTTCCAGCTTCTTCTGATGAATGTTAAGAGCTTCGATTTTTCTATTCAGATCAGTGTACAAAGCATCCAGCTTCCCATTGAAATCGACAATCAATTTATGCTGCCCCTCAAGAATTTGCTCGAGCATGGACTCAACCTTGCTTTCCTGAGTTTTGGGAGGTGGTGTCTGGTAAGATGAATTCCCATAGGTGCGAGTGTACCCACTGTTCTGGAATGGTTTCTGAGCAAAAGAGTTTGCTCTGAAATTCGTGGGCTTAAAGTCAGACCTGAATCCTCCTCTCTGAGAGTTGTTGGTGAAACCGCGGTTGTACGATGAAATCTGAAATCCATTACCTCCGATGTAGTTGACATCATCTGCTTCATCTTCATCGATGTTCTCGACTTTTTCAGCAAAATACACTGCGTTCTGCTGTTTACCCATCAACAAATTGTGAACCGAATCCAGCTTCACGTGTACCTCCGCAATCTGTAGTCCGTCGACGTTCCCATTCTGCTTTTTCCGCTCGTAATCGGCATTCTTGGTGCTATTGCTAGACGCCAAATTCTCAATCAGTATGTAAGCATCCTCAGGATACCTCGTGTAAAAAATTCCCATTGCTTGCAGCGTCTAAGGCCATCTGATACCTCCAATTGATCCCTCTGAAGAAGATACCCAACAACTGAACTTGTGAGAAACCGTGGTGAGGACAATCCCTCTGATAAGACCAAAATTGAACCTAGGCAGCCTTGAATGCTTCAGTTGCTCCTTGAGAAAACTAAGAAATCTTGTTCCTGAGTTCCTCGGATCTTGCTTCATCTTAGAAATTGTTCAGGAACGCATTCTTAGTCTCCTCCCAAGTTGTCAGAGAACCAGGCGGCAACTGCTTCAACCAGTAAGCTGCATCTCCACCAAGAGAGTATGGGAAGAGCTTACAGAAGAGGAAATAAATAGGAAATCAATTGTAATTGATACTAATGAACAAATATTAGAAACTCACGATATGATCCATGGGATGCTCGTGAGAAAGACCATGAAAAGGGTGCTGGCCTACAAGAGTGTAGTATGCAGGCTTCAGCTCAAAATCATTCCTCTGAAAAGTGGGAATACGAATCGCAGACCGATTGACATAGAACTGATCCGGTCTGTTGTACTCACCAAGCGTTCTGGCACGATTAACCAGAGCATTACCAGCATTCCCACGCACAACTGGTGGGATAACCTCGTTGGCTACCGGTGCAGGGATAACGATGTTTCCTTCTGCATCAAGCCTCTGTCCTTGCTCGTCACACAGATGACCTTCCAGATCTCTCAAAACCCCAGCTTCATCACGAGCGAGCACAATCGGATTGTTCATCTCTGCTTGTTTCTTTTGCTTTCTGATCGTGCGTTCTAAATCAGCTAGCTCTTTGTTAGATAGACTGGTCAACTGCTTATTCTTGCTTCGTCTGGTCTCTCGATGTTGCATGCACCTGAAATAAAGACGTTGAAACGCGTAAGTAACATAAATTAAGACGAGTATCGATCGATACCTGAAGGGTGTCGATCGATGCTCGACAACTTAGTAGAAATTCTAAACCAAAATCTAATGGTGAAATTAGAGTCCCAGGCAACGGCGCCAAAATTTGATATGCTCAAATATAATACCCTAAAGTATCTAAGCAGTAGTTGTAGTATTCAAGGGGTCGAACCACAAAGACTCAAGATTTATCACTCAATAAATTCCAGGATATGAATGAAGCTAAGCAAAATGAATGTAATCAAAAATAACGAAACGATTAAAATCAAGTAGTAAGATCAGTGAGGAAAAAGGTCAGGCCTAGGGAAATTCGCAGGTAAATCAGAATTGTCAACCAAATAAAACGGCAGGAATATATAAAGCACTGTTCTTGAACATGAAACACAAATGTAAAGTAAACCAACTGTCGTTGCGAAGACTATCTATGTCTAAATCTAGAATTCCAAATTTCTTTGCAAATTCTATGAATTCAAACAAGCATTAGCGATTAAGTTCAATTGTTCACAAAATCCTAAACCAAATTTCTTTGCGAATAGGTCTTTTGCTCACCAAACACTAGTTCAGGAAACTAATCACACTTTCGTGTCAATTAATCAACCTAATATAAGATTCTAGTTCGCGACGCTAGAATAGACATTAATCTCAAGTCTAGGTGAAGAACTCTATAGATTGTCCTGACAATTTATCTAATTTAACAATTCATCAAATACCATTGAATAACCCTAAACCTAACAAGGAATCTACTCAGACATGGTGAATGAAACAAACATCATGAATAAAATAGATATCATAAAATAAAAATAGAGTAAAAATACAAAGAGGGTTCAAGGTTCTTCTCCCAAAGCTCTATTGCAAGAATACTCTATCTCCCGGAATCAATGCTTTTTCCTCCCAAAGGCTGAAAAAACCTAATTTTATAGCTAATACACGCTTTGGAATTTTTTGGAAAAATAAGGAAATCTTCTTTTTCTTCTTCGGGTCTTCTGAATAATGTGCGTTCTGACTATCGGTATCGACCGACACCATAAATAGTATCTATCGATACTGAGATCTTTAGTCGTATTTCTTTCGGATGATGGTGTCGATCGACACTGCATGGGTGTCGATCGATACTGAGCTTCAGTCTTCGAACTGCTTCAGCTCCGAGATGCTTCAGAGACTTCGATAAATCCAATTTAGCTCCAATTGTGCATAATTCTTGAAAAGACTCTGAAAGACTCTAGAAATACTTAAAAGACTCAATAAAAGGACTTATATCATAGTTGAAAACAGGTAAAAACCATGATATATCAAAGATCACTTCCATTGGCCACGGATGAAAAGAGATGTTGAGAAACTTTGCGAAAGATGTACAACATGTAAGCAAGCCAAAGCTAAGTTACAACCTCACAGTTTGTATCAATCTCTTCCTATACCTTTGCATCCTTGGCATGACATTTCTATAGATTTTTTAGTAGGATTGCCTAGGACTAGAACTGGTAGAGATTGAATATTTGTGGTTGTGGATAGGTTCTCTAAAATGGGTCACTTTATCCCATGTAATAAAACTGATGATGCTACACATGTTACTAGTTTGTTCTTCAAGGAAATTGTAAGGTTGCATGGAATGCCTAAGACCATAGTATCTGATAGAGATACCAAGTTGCTTAATTACTTCTGGAAAACACTTTGGTCTAAGATAAGTACTAAGTTATTGTTCTCTACTACTTGTCATCCCCAAACTAATAGGCAAACAGAAGTAGTTAATATAATTTTGTCTACACTCTTGTGTGCATTGATTAAGTAGAATTTGAACACTTGGAAAGAGTGTTTGCCTCATGTAGAATTTGCATATAACACTATCGTGCATTCTGCTTCTAAATTCTCTCCATTCCAAATTGTTTATGGTTTTAATCCTATTTCACCTTTGGATCTAATCCCTTTACCTTTGAGTGAAAGAATAAGTATGGATGGAAAAAAGAAACTTGAGGTTGTGAAACAGATTCATGAAAAGACTAAGAGCAACCTTGAGGCAAAGACAAAACAATATGCCAAACAAGCTAATAAGGGCAAAAAGGAGTTGGTTTTTAAAGAAGGAGATTTAGTGTGGATCTATCTTAGGAATGCTCATTTTCCATATGAGAGAAAGTCTAAATTGATGTCGCGGATAGATGGACCATTCCAAGTGATCAAACGGATCAACAACAATGCTTACCAACTGAATTTGCAAGGTAAGTATAACGTGAGTTATAGTTTTAATGTTACTGATCTTGTGTCTTTTCTTGCAGAAGAAACAGATTTGAGGTCAAATCTTTCTCAAGTGAGAGAGGATGATATGACCATGGAGTCTTTAACTAAGGACCAGCTTGAACCTCAGGAAAACAAGGAACCTTTAGCTAAGTACCAGCTTGAACCAGAGGAGGTGGAAGAAGAAGTTAAGGAGCTACAAGTACGTATTGGACCCATGACAAGATCTAAGACAAAGAAACTCAATCAAACTGTGGGAATGCTTTTACAACAGATTCAGGGCAGTCTTGAACGTGAAGCTTATCTAACTCTACTAGTTGTGATTCAAGCCGTTTAAGCTTCAACAATGGGAGATGTGTGACTTGTACTCTTTTCCTTATGGTTTGTTTTGTCCCATTGGGTTTTCAGGCCTAAGGTTTTTAATGAGACAAGCGCACACACTTTTATCACCAGCCCTAATGTTGATAAAAGCCCAATTCTTAAATCCTCTTATGTTTAAACTCTTAGAATTCAGTCTTGTGTTTTAAATCTAGTCTTTGTGTTTTAACTACTCTTAAACTCTCGAGGAGTCCTTTGTCGTTCCCAAGGCTTTTATCATGATAAATTGTTACATTTTTATTTATGCTATCTTTTGACAATGTAAAACATATAGAATTTTTTAATAATTTACAAGACATGTGTTCATTATTGAAAACTGGAATATTAATAAGATAGATGGTGACAAACATATAAGACTTTATTTAAATAAATAGATTATTGTATGGTAAATATTGAAAAAATATAGTTATTAATTTTGGGGTTGTTTAGTATGGTAAATTTTGTATGGTAAATTTGGTCTGTTTTGATGATGAATGGCCTATGAGTCAGATAAGCACTCCAAGATTGAACTGCGTGAACCACAACCATAAGTTCCTTTTTGTACCCTGACAGGGACTGATGTCGAGGACCTAGGGCTCTGCTGATGTATCCTATAGGATGATTATCCTGCATCAACACAGCACCACCAGTATTAGATGCGTCTGTTTCAACTACGAATACTTTCTCAAAGTTTGGCAAGGCTATCATGGTTTAAAGTGACCCATGATATCACTTTATCATATATCACTTTATCCCATGTAATAAAACTGATGATAAAGTGATATCATGGTTTTTACCTGTTTTCAACCATGTAATAAAGTGATATATGATAAAGTGATATCACTTTATCCCATGTAATAAAACTGATGATAAAGTGATATCATGGTTTTTACCTGTTTTCAACCATGATATAAGTCCTTTTATTGAATATTTTAAGTATTTCTAGAGTCTTTCAGAGTCTTTTCAGGAATTACTTACAATTGGAGCTAAATTGGATTTATCGAAGTCTCTGAAGCATCTCGGAGCTGAAGCAGTTCGAAGACTGAAGTTTAGTATCGATCGACACCCATGCAGTGTCGATCGACACCATCATCCGAAATAAATATGACTGAAGATCTCAGTATCGATCGATACCATTTATGGTGTCGGTCGATACCGATAGTCAGAACGCACATTCTTCAGAAGACCCGAAGAAGAAACACAAATATGAATTTCAGAATATAATACCCTAAAGTATCTAAGCAGTAGCTGTAGTATTCTAGGGGTCGAACCACAAAGACTCAAGATGTTCACTCAATAAATTTCAGAATATGAATTAAGATAAGCGAAATGAATGTAATCAAGAATAACAAAACAATTAAAACAAAGTAGTAAATCAGTGGGGAAACCGCTAGGCTTAGGGAAATTTCAGGCAAATCAGAATTGTCAATCAAATCAAATCAAATGTCAGGAATAAAATTAGCTCCGCTCTTGAACTTGAAACACATATGTAAAGTAAACCAACTGTCGTTGCGAAGACTATCTACGTCTAAACTTAGAATTCCAAATTTCTTTGTAAATTCTATAAATTCAAACAAGCATTAACGATCAAGTTCAATTGTTCACAAAATCCTAAACCAAATTTCTTTGCGAGTAGGTCTTTTGCTCACCAAACACTAGTTCAGGAAACTAATCACACTTTCGTGCCAATTAATCAACCTAACATCAGATTCTAGTTCGCGAGGCTAGAATAAGCTTTAATCTCAAGTATAGGTGAAGAACTCTATAGATTTTCCTATACATAGAGGGTTCAAGGTTCTTCTTCCAAAACTCAATTGCAAGAATACTCTATCTCCAAGAATCAATGTCTGTCTCTGGAGGCTGAAAAACCTAGTTTTATATCTAAAAACACGATTTGGAGTTCATTGAAAAAATAAGGAAAACTTCTGTTTTTCTTCGGGTCTTCTAAAGAATGCGCGTTCTGATTATTGGTATCGACCGACACCGTGAATGGTATCGATCGATACTGAGATCTTCAATCACATTTCTTCCAAATGATGGTGTCGATCGACGCTGCATAGGTGTTGATCGATACTGAGCTTTAGTTCTCCGAACTGCTTCAGCTCCAATAAGCTTCAAAAGCTCCCATAAATCCAATTTAGCTCCAGTTGTGCCTACATCCTGAAAAGACTCTGAAAGACTCTAAAACTACTAAAAAGACTCAATGAAAGGACTTATATCATGGTTGAAAGTGGGCGGTCTCCATCGGCAGATCCGGTGGTGGAGGAAATGAAGGGTCAGGAGCAGATGTCTGGTGGCGCTCTGAACGGCGGGGCTGACTTCCAGCAAAGTCAGCTGCGGGTGCGGTAATAGCAACGATCAGAGTGGATGGAAGACATGGCGGAGCGCGTACACGTGTGGCTGGAGCAACTGAAAGCAGGCTGGGATCTAGATCAAAGTGCAGCTTGGAAACATCGCCGGCGATGGTGGTCAGAGCACGATTGGGCAGGTACACAAAGAGCTCACCGTCGGTCGTAGGAAGACACCAACGGTAGGTTGGCTTCAGCCAACGCATGTGCTGCATATGCTGCTCGTCCATGAGACAGCGAGCTGTGACGATCGAGCACTGGGAAGTGGAGGTGCCGAAATGCTCGAAGATGGGAGTGAGGAGGCTGCCAACCGACTCGGTCTTCCGCGCAGAAGAGTAGTTTCGTCCAGAGAATGGCTTGGTCTTAAGAGAGGCCAGGTGGTGTGCAAAGACGGCGCCCATGTTGACCGCGAGGTTCAACTCGGGCCACTCATATTGATCCTCAGGGATGAGCTCACCGACGGCCTTGTATAGCAGGATTAGCTCCGAGATCCTCAACTTGTTCGGCTATATCTTGCAAAGAAGAGTGTTGTTCAGAATGCGGACGATGCAACAAAGAGTGGGATGGCGAACGTCCATCTGCGTCGTAGTCTTGGAGTGGTATGCTCCAAGACCGATGTGTCTCCAAAAGACTTGCACATCATGAAACTGGGGAGGCAGAGTTACCTGCTGGAGATCGCGGTCGAAACCATAAATGTCACAGAGGTCGGGGATTGGCAGCCTGTAGCAGATCCCTCGAATCTGGAAGGTTAGAGTGCCTTCCGAGGCAGTGCGGTGGACCTCGTCGCTGTAGTAGACGCGTGCTGTGGCGAGGAACTGGCGAACAAGGTCGGGGTAGAGATCGTACTATCGCGAGTATAGTGTCCCCAAACCAATCTTATCGAGCATGGCAGAGAGATCCACGTCGATACCTAGACGGCGCATGGTGTGAGGATCGATGAAGCGCGTAGGAACCACAGCAACACGCAGCCATTCGTTGTAGAACAACGTGTCATAGTCGTCCCACTCCTCACAGCGATATGCCTATAGACGCAGGCGTCGCTCTCAGTCTCCTCCTTGGGCAAACCTGCCCAGTCACGCCCTGACACAATCCTTTTCCCATCCAATTTAGGCCAGGGAGGCCTAACAGCAACAACAGGGGCAGGGGCAGAGGGAGACGGTGAACGGCGTGGCGCAGCTCTTAGGTCGCTAATGTGGACCTCAAGAAAGCTTTGGGGACCCGTGGCATCTGTGAATCCTCCCTTCAATACTCTGTAACGATCTCTGGTCTGGCAAGCTGTCACGACGCCAGCATGCCAGAATGATCCACAGAAAGCTTCCACCTCGTCCTGGAGGCTGAACTCACGATGTGGAGTGTTAGAGCCAGAGGTGTCGTTATGATGTGGCTTCTTGCGGGGAGCCATCTGTGAATCAAAACAAGGCCAATATCAAATTATATAACAACGTCATACATGTAGTGCATAAAAGCAGAGGAATAAACCATCATATATCCATAGATTCAGTGTAGTCCAACTCAATCATCACAACATGTTAACCAAATTCTCAGGTTACTCCATCCCTAGCAATTTCTACTTCAGTCCTCTAGAACGAACCACGACAGGAGACAGTGCAGGAAATCAAAAACAGAGGAAATAGAAAACACAAAATTCCAAACCTGCCGCGAATCCAAGAGTTAGGGTGTCGAGTACATTACCTTGTAGATCAAAGGAGTGAGTAGGAGGATGAAAATGAAGGCAAAAATCCGAGTGCGATAGGGTTTAAAATCGAGTAAAATGATGAAGAAATGGTGAGAGAGAGTTTGGGAGAGACGACGGCGTCGATCGATGAAGGAATGAGAGAATGAAGAAGAAAACCCGAGGGTTTTATAGAAAAACTTACCTGGGTGCTGGGTATAGATCGATACTGTAAGTGCTATCGATCGATGCTTGCGTCATAATAGCACAGGTTTTCTTTGGTCTTGGTATCGATCGATACTACCAAGGTGTCGATCGATGCTTGTCATCTGAACCTGGTTCACGTGAAGACACAAGACAAAAAAACATAACGAAAATCAAGGGAAAAACTTATGTACAGACTCACCACTGGGTTGCCTCCCACCAAGCGCTTCTTTAATGTCCTTAGGTTGACATTGGCATTAGTCAGGCAGCTGGTGGTTCAGCCAGAGGCAGTATGTGGCCATCTGGAATGGTGGCTTGCGCCCAATAGTGCTTCACCCGCAGTCCATTGACAGTGAATTCTTTTCCCTCAGCGTTTACCAACACAACTGCACCGTGTGGACGAACTGCCTTGATTGTGAAGGGACCTGACCAACGAGAACACAATTTGCTAGGAAATAACTATAAACGATAGTTGTACAGAAGTACCTGGTCATTTGGTTTAAAGTGGCGAGCAAGAATCTTCTTGTCATGATAAGCTTTAGTCCTTTCATTGTACAGTCTGGAGTTCTCATAGGCGAGGTGTCTGATCTCATCCAATTCATTCAGTTGAACCAATCGCCTTTGAGCAGCAGACTTGATGTCGAAATTCATCAATTTGGTAGCCCAGGCTGCTTTGTGCTCGATCTCAACTGGAAGATGACATGCCTTCCCGTACAGCAAATGGAATGGTGTGGTGCCGAGTGGTGTCTTGAACGCGGTCCGGTAAGCCCAAAGAGCGTCGTCGAGTTTCAGTGCCCAATCTTTCTGTGTTGTGCCAACTGTCTTCTCCAAAATCTCCTTGATCTGTCTGTTGGAGACCTCGACTTGTCCGCTTGTCTGAGGGTGATAAGGTGTGGCGACGCGGTGATGCACGCCATACTTTCTCAGCAGCTTTTCGAAGATCTTGTTGATAAAGTGGGTGCCACCATCACTTATAACAACTCGAGGTACTCCAAATCGAGGGAAGATAATGGTCTTGAATAGTTTCAAAACGACGGAGGAGTCGTTGGTAGGACTAGCAATTGCTTTCACCCATTTGGAGACGTAATCGACGGCGACCTATATGTATTTGTTCTGTCGCGATGGAGGGAACGGTCCCATAAAATCAATGCCCCAGCAATCGAAAACTTCTACTTCAAGTATGAAGTTCTGTGGCATCTCATGTCGTTTGCTGATCGTCCCTCTTCTCTGACACACATCACAATGTGAGATAAAGGCGTGAGCATCCTTGAACAGTGTAGGCCACCAGAAACCAGCTTGCAGATCCTTAGAAACTGTTTTGAATATGGCGAAGTGTCCAGCGTACTCAGATACATGGCAGTGATACAGAATTTCCGGCACTTCAGTCTCAGCTATACATCTTCTGTAGATCCTATCTGAGCAATGCTTGTACATGTATGGTTCATCCCAAAAGTAACGTCTGACATCTCGCATAAACTTCTTCTTGGCATACTTCTTGAGGTGCTTTGGCTCATAATCTGCAGCAAGATAGTTCGCTATGTCAGCATACCATGGCTCTGTAGGAGTAGTGACAACCAAAGATTCCTCAAAACTAGAATGATATGCAGAAGGATCAGCATTGGAAGATGGCTGGTGTCGACCGATACCGAAAGAATGTCGATCGATGCTTGCGTTCTGTAAAGGCAAAGTTGAATCAGAGTTGTGTCGAAATCCAGTTTCTATGAAGTAGATTATCTCCTCAGGCAAGGAATCATCAATAGGGAAGGTATCATCGACTTTCATTCGTGAGAGATGATCTACAACTCCATTCTCCACTCCTTTCTTATCTCTGATTTCGATGTCGAAACCTTGGAGCAGTAGAACCCATCAGCATAAACGAGGTTTCAGATCCTTATTTTGCAATAGGTACTTAAGAGCAGCATGGTCTGTATGAACGATCACCTTGCTTTCAATCAGATAAGAATGAAATTTCTCAAAAGAGAAAACAATGGCGAGTAACTCCTTCTCTGTAGTGCTGTAGTTCTTTTGACCATCATCCAACGTCCGACTGGCGTAGTATATGACATGAAGCTTCTTATCCTTTCTCTGCCCCAAAACTGACCCAACTGCGAAATCGCTCGCATCACACATGATTTCAAAGGGAAGGTTCCAATCTGGCGGCTGAGCAATAGGAGCAATGACCAACGCCTTCTTGATCATTTCGAATGCGACGAGACATTCTGGTGTAAAATCGAAGGTGATGTCCTTACATAGAAGAGCAGTAAATGGACGAGTTAACTTGGAGAAATCCTGAATGAATCTGCGATAGAACCCGGCGTGAACAAGGAAACTCCGAATGTCCTTCACAGATGTAGGTGGTAGGAGGCTTGTCATGACTTGAATCTTAGCCTTATCGACTTCGATTCCAGCCTTAGAAACCTTGTGTCCCAGAACAATGCCTTCTTGAACCATAAAGTGACACTTCTCCCAGTTCAGAACTAGATGTTTCTCTTCGCAGCGCTGAAGTACCTTGCATAAATTGTCCAGGCATCCCTTAAATGAAGACCCATAAACAGAGAAATCATCCATAAAGACATCCATGAACTCCTTGATCATATTTGAGAAAATTGACATCATACATCTCTGGAAGGTGGTTGGGGCGTTACACAACCCAAATGACATTCTCCAGTAAGCGAATGTGCCGTAGGGACAAGCGAACGTCGTCTTTTCCTGATCATCTGGATGTATAGGGATCTGGAAAAAGCCTGAGTATCCATCCAGGAAACAGTAGTATGGGTGACTTGCCAACCTCTCCAGCATTTGATCAATGAATGGTAATGGGAAGTGATCTTTCCTTGTCACCGCATTCAACTTCCTGTAATCGATGCACATGTGGTGCCCGGTGATTGTTCTCGTCGAAATCAGCTCATCTTTCTCATTCTTTGCCACTGTGAATCCTCCTGTCTTAGGGACGACATGAACTGGACTAACTCAACTGCTGTCAGAGATGGCATAGATGATCCCTGCTTCCAAGATTTTCATGATTTCTTTCTTTACCACTTCCTTCAGATTCGGGTTAAGCCTCCTCTGATGCTCGATCAAAGCTTTTGACTCATCCTCCAAATGGATCCGATGCATGCACAAGTCCGGTGCTATACCTGAAATGTCATCAAGAGAATAGGCGAGTGCTTTGCGATACTTGCGCAGCTTGCTCAGCAGTAAAGCGACCTCTGCGTTGTTTAAAGAAAAATTAACAATCATAGGATATGTAGAGTTAGGGCCAAGAAAGAGATACCTCAGGTTGGCGGGGAGTGGTTTAAGATCGAGTTTAGTGGCTCTCTCCTCACTCCAATCGCTGAACGAATCAGATCTGCCACGAGAGATTACCGGCTATGCTGGAAGAAATAGTTGGTATTGATCGATGATCTCTGTGGTATCGATCGATGCCTCAGCACTACTGTCAAGGATCGTGGCGTACCCAGCAACAACTTCACTTGAATCGATCTCTGTGTCAGCCGAACAAACCAATGCTCTCTCCAACGGGTTCTCAGGGTGTTGTCGCATGAAGTACTCGTCCGATATATCGCTAAAGGTATATATGAAGAATGTCTGCCCATCTATAGTTGGCTTCTTCATCACCTTTTCCATGTTGAAGGTCATGATCAGATCACCAATGTTGAGGGATATTCTCCCATTCTTGAAGTCGATTAGGGCGCCTGCTGTGGCTAGGAAAGGTCTGCCCAAGATCAGTGGATCTCTCGATTCAACATCGTACTCTAGGACTATGAAGTCAGCCGGAACTAAACAGTCTCCGATCGTAATTGGAACGTCCTCGAGTAATCCTTCGGGGAATCGCACTGAGCGGTCAGCAAGAATCAGGGAGATCCTAGTAGGTGTGAAGTCTGTCATCCCCATTCTCTTAGCTACCGAGTATGACATGAGGTTTACACTAGAACCAAGATCGCAAAGGGAGCGTTCGAACGCTCAGTGAAGATCGTGCAATCTAATACAAAACTGCCAGGGTCTGGTAGTTTTTCTGGAATCTTGTTGAGAAGAATTGCACAGCACTCGTGAGCGATTCTTAGTACCCCTTCCTCAAGATTCACATTGCTTGACACCATCCTCTTGATCTACCTTCTGAAAGCTAGTGAAGTCATGATAGCATCCACGAACGGGAGTTCAACAACCAACTTTTCTAGCATTGCCTTGCATCTGGCTTCTTCTATTTCTTTCTTAGTCTTGGCAGGGGGTCGAGAGAAAGGTAATTTAGGCACGTAGAGTCTCCCAATGTGTCATGTGGACTGCTTCCTTTCGACTTCTGGACTGGTATCGATCGACACTGGGGGGTGTCGATCGATGCTTGTGGTTTTGCAATTGGTTCTGCAGAACGTTGAATGGGTAACGATCGATGTTGAGTGGTATCGACCGATATCGGGTGAGTGTCGATCGATACTGGAGCAATTCCAGGAATCTCATCATCGTCGTCTCCAGCAAGATCGATGAGCTTCTTCGGAGAGTAGGTTTTCTTCAACCCTGGGATGACCTTTCTTCCACTACTCAAGGTAATGGCATGAACGTGTTCCCTTGGATTCACCGTTTTTCCCAGAAGGAAACCATCCTGTCTCTTAACTGTTTCTGCAGTCTGGGCAACCTAAGTTTCCAGCTTCTTCTGATGTATGTTAAGAGCTTCGATTATTCCATTCAGGTCAGTGTACGGGCATCCATCTTTCCATTGAAATCGACAGTCATCTTTTGCTGCCCCTCAAGAATCTGTTCAAGCATGGTTTCAACCTTGCTTTCCTGAGTCTTGGGAGGTGGTGTCTCGTAAGATGAATTCCCATAGGTGCGAGTGTACCCACTGTTCTGAAACGGTTTCTGAGCAAAAACGTTTGCTCCGAAATTCGCAGACTCAAAGTCAGACTTGAGTCCTCCTCTCTGAGAGTTGTACGATGAATTCTGAAATCCATTACCACCAATGTAGTTGACATCCTCTGCTTCACCTTCATCGACGTTCTCGACTTCCTCAGTAAAATGCACTGCCTTCTGCTGCTTGCCCATCAACAAATTGTGAACCGAATCCAGCTTCGCATGTACCTCAGCAATTTGCAGCCCGTCGAGGTTTCCATTCTGCTTCTTTCGCTCGTAGTCGGCGTTCTTGGTGCTGTTGCTAAATGCCAAGTTCTCAATCAGTATATAAGCATCTTCAGGATAACACGTGTTGAAATTTCCATTGCTTGCAGCGTCCAAAGCCATCTGATACCTCCAATCGATCCCTCTGAAAAAGATACCCAATTCCTGAGCTCTTCGGATCTCGCATCAACATAGAAATTGTTCAGGAATGCCTTCTTAGTTTCCTCCCAAGTAGTTAGAGATCCTGGAGGCAACTACTTCAACCAGTAAGCTGCATCTCCACCAAGAGAGAATGGGAAGAGCTTACAGAAAAGGAACTCATTGGGCACTCCATTATAATTGATACTGGTGACCAAATCTTCGAAACTATCGATATGATCCATGGGATGCTCATGAGAAAGACCATGAAAAGGAAAATGGCCTAAAAGAGTGTAGTATGCAGGCTTCAGCTCAAAGTCATTTCTCTGAAAAGTGGGAATACAAATCGCAGACCGATTTGCATAGAACTGGTCTGGTCTGTTGTATTCCCCAAGCGTTCTGGCGCGATTAACCAGAGCATTCCCAACATTCCCACGCACAGCTGGTGGGATAATCTCATTAGCTACCGGTGCAGGGTCAACAACGTTTCCTTCTGCATCAAGCCTCTGTCTTTGCTCGTTACACAGGTGACCTTCCTGATCTCTCAAAACTCCAGCTTCATCACGAGCGAGCACAATCGGATTGTTCATCTCTGCTTGTTTCTTTTGCTTTCTGATCGTGCGCTCTAAATCAGCTAGCTCTTTGTTAGATAGATTGGTCACATGCTTGTTCTTGCTCCTTTTGGTTTCTCGATGCTGTATACACCTGAAACACATAAATCAAATTGCGTAAGTAACAAGAATTAAAACGAGTATCGACCGATACCTGAAGGCTGTCGATCGATGCCCGACAACTTAGTCGAAATTCTAAACCAAAATCTAATGGTGAAATTAAGAGTCCCCGGCAACGGCGCCAAAAATTTGATATGCTCAATATATATACCCTAAAGTATCTAAGCAGTAGCTGTAGTATTCTAGGGGTCGAACCACAAAGACTCAAGATGTTCACTCATAAAGTTTCAGAATATGAATTAAGTTAAGCGAAATGAATGTAATCAAGAATAACAAAACAATTAAAACAAAGTAGTAAATTAGTGGGGAAACCGCTAGCTTAGGGAAATTTCAAGCAATATCAGAATTTTCAATCAAATAATGTCAGGAATAAAATAAGCTCCGCTCTTGAACTTGAAACACATATGTAAAGTAAACCAACTATCGTTGCTGATGTGATCTTAATGGAAAGGATCGAACTGCCCTAGATGACTTTGTGGAGTTTGTGTGTTTTCGGAAGTAGAATGGTTTGGAGTCACCGAATGGATAGATTTGCGGAAGTAAGACGTTTGGGATGGCTCCAAAGGTGTGGAATAGACTCTTGGATTGATGAAGTGATAGGTCAAGAACGGTGGAGGTGAACGGACAAGCGAACGAACGGACGAACGGATGGTGTCGAAGATCGGACGATAGTGAACGATGAACGAACGTTGGTGAATGATGAACGAACGTTGTGAATGATGAAGATGAACGTTTTGATGAAAACGAACGAGCGAAAATGGAAGATGAACGATGATAGCTTGGCTTAGACAAGGATACAAGATCCGAATGTCTTAGACAAGAGCTCGCTATTGTGCAAGGATGGAAATCCGAATACACTAAGCAAGTGTTTGATCAGACAAAGTTTCATAGACTGTTTTTGATAAAAAGATGTTTGATAAAATGAAGAGATGACATGAGGGAATACATATAGAGTTTGAAACTACTAGGAAATAACAACAACACACCTAGGAAATAACAACATAATTAATAATAAGTTTGAATAAGAAAAGAAGGCTCCTCCTTGTTTTCAAAAGAAGAAGTATGGGCTGGATTTCAACAAGGGGCCTTTATTTCAAGTGTTGTGAACAAGCCTCATTAAAAACCTTGGTTGGAAAACCCAATTGGGACAAAACCAAACCCAAGGGAAAAAGAGTGCAAGTCACAACACCTCCCTTGTCGAATTCTTAAGTTGCTTGTATCACAACCAGTGTGGTTGGATTAGCAAGCTCAAGATTGCCCTGGATAGACGTTATTAGCTTGTGGAAAGCTTGGTGGAACTTCTTAGTCTTGGACCTTGTCATCACTCCGGGTGGAATGCTTAAGTCTTCTTCGGATTCTTCCTTAGCTTCCTCGGTACAAGTTCCGGATCAGTTTGTGCTTCCTCCTCCTTAGTCATTGAGCTGGTCATGATCACATCATCCTCTCCCACTTGAAAAGGATTTGACCTCAAATCTGGCTCATCTGCAAAATAAGGAAGCAAGTCAGTAATATTGAAACTAGGACTCACGGTGTACTTACCTTGGAGATCCAATTGATATGCATTATTGTTGATCTTATTGATGATTTTGAACGGTCCATCAGTCCGAGGCATCAGTTTGATTTTCTTTCATTAGGAAACCTCTCTTTTCGCAAGTGTACCCAAACCAAATCGCCTTCCTTAAAGATCACTTCTTTTCTGCCCTTGTTAGATTGTTGTTCATAAAGCTTGGTCTTGTGCTCAATATTGTTCCGTGCCTTCTCATGCATCTGTTTAACAAGTTCAGCTCTCTTCCTTCCATCCAAGCTAGTCCTTCTCACTCACAGGTAAAGACATTAAATTCAAAGGAGATATGTGATTGAACCATAAACAAGCACAAGGGAGAAAACTTAGTAGCAGAATGTTTAGCATGATTATAAGCAAATTCTACATGAGGCAAACATTCTTCCCAAGTCTTAATGTTCTTCTTAATCAGTGCACGCAACAAGGTAGATAGGGTTCTATTAACAACCTCAGTTTGCCCATCAGATTGCGGATGGCATGTAGTAGAGAATAACAACTTGGTACCTAGCTTAGACCAAAGAGTCTTCCAAAAGAAACTAAGAAACTTAGTATCTCTATCAGAAACTATAGTCCTAGGCATGCCATGCAATCTAACAACTTCTCTAAAGAACAACCTAGCAACATTCATAGCATCATCAGTCTTGTTACATGGTATAAAATGTGCCATTTTAGAAAATCTGTCCACCACAACAAAGATTGAATCTCGACCAGTCCTAGTTCTAGGCAAACCAACAACAAAATCCATGGAAATGTCATGCAAAGGATGCATAGGAATGGGTAAAGGAGTATACAGACCGTGATTTTGCATTGTGGACTTAGACTGTTTACAAGTTGCACATCTTTCACACTGCTTTCTCTACGTCTTTCTTCATATGCGGCCAATAGAAGTGTTCTTGCAAAACACTCAAGGTCTTAGCCACGCCAAAATGTCCCATTAATCCACCTGCATGAGCTTCCTTGACAAACAAGTCTCTCAAGATGAATTAGGTACACACAATCTATTCTCAAAGAAGAGAAATCCATCAGCTCTATGTATTTCACTTCCAAACTTCTCACAGAAGCATAAATATTTTATAGTCAATATCAGTGGCATATAATTCCTTAATATGCTCAAAACCCAATAGCTTAGTTTCAAGAGAGGTTAAAAGAACATACCTCCGAGACAATGCATCGGCGACTACATTGTCCTTACCTTTCTTATACTTGATCACGTATGGAAAAGTCTCAATAAATTCGATCCATCTAGCATGTCTTTTGTTAAGCTTTTGCTGTCCTTTCAAGTGCTTGAGGGACTCGTGATCAGTATGTATGACGATCTCTTCGGCCAAAAGTAGTGTTGCCAAGTATGGAGAGCTCTCACCAACGCATAGAGTTCTTTGTCATAAGTTGGATAGTTGAGTGTAGCACCTCCAAGTTTCTCACACATAAGTTGGATAGTTGACAAAATAAATTATCAAATCACAACGAAAAATTCTGGAAACAATTTTGTAAAATACTAGACCACATTTCGATTCAACACAGTTGGATTCGCAATTTTATCTATTACCAAAACATATTGAAAATTCGAACAAGATGACAGACGGAAAGAACACAATTGTGTAGAATTCCCAAAAGACAAAAATGAAGCATGAACTGTGAAGGATTTCGAATTAGAAAAACACAACCTGGTCACAAAGCTTGCTCTGATACCACTTGATGTGATCCTAATGGAAAGGATCGAACTGCCCTAGGATGACTTTGTGGAGTTTGTGTGTGTTTCGGAAGTAGAATGGTTTGGAGTCACCGAATGGATAGATTTGCGGAAGTATGAACGTCATGGGATGGCTCCAAAGGTGTGGAATAGACTCTTGGATTGATGAAGTGATAGGTCACGAACGGTGGAGGTGAACGGACAAGCGAACGAACGGACGAACGGACGGTGTCGAAGATCGGACGATAGTGAACGATGAACGAACGTTGGTGAATGATGAACGAACGTTGGTGAATGATGAAGATGGACGTTTTGATGAAAACAAACGAGCGAAAATGGAAGATGAACAATGATAGCTTGCGTTAGACAAGGATACAAGATCCGAATGTCTTAGACAAGAGCTCGCTATTGTGCAAGGATGGAAATCCGAATACACTAAGCAAGTGTTTGATCAAAACAAAGTTTCATAGACTGTTTTTGATAAAAAGATGTTTGATAAAATGAAAGAGATGACATGAGGGAATACATATAGAGTTTGAAACTACTAGGAAATAACAACAACACACCTAGGAAATAACAACATAATTAATAATAAGTTTGAATAAGAAAAGAAGGCTCCTCCTTGTTTTCAAAAGAAGAAGTATGGGCTGGATTTCAACAAGGGGCCTTTTATGCAAGTGTTGTGAACAAGCCTCATTAAAAACCTTGGTTGGAAAACCCAATTGGGACAAAACCAAACCCAAAAAAGAGTGCAAGTCACAACACCTCCCTTGTCGAATTCTTAAGTTGCTTGTATCACAACCAGTGTGGTTGGATTAGCAAGCTCAAGATTGCCCTGGATAGACGTCATTAGCTTGTGGAAAGCTTGGTGGAACTTCTTAGTCTTGGACCTTGTCATCACTCCGGGTGGAATGCTTAAGTCTTCTTCAGATTCTTCCTTAGCTTCCTCGGGTACAAGTTCCGGATCAGTTTGTGCTTCTCCCTCCTTAGTCATTGAGCTGGTCATGATCACATCAGTTGCGAAGACTATCTATGTCTAAACCTAGAATTCCAAATTTCTTTGAAAATTCTATAATTTCAAACAAGCATTAACGATCAAGTTCAGTTGTTCACACAATCCTAAACCAAATTTCTTTGCGAGTAGGTCTTTTGCTCACCAAACACTAGTTCAGGATATTAATCCAACTTTCGTGCCAATCAATCAACCTAATATCAGATTCTAGTTCGCGAGGCCAGAATAAGCTTTAATCTCAAGTATAGGTGAAGAACTCTATAGATTTTCCTAACAATTTTATTATTTAACAATTCATCAAATACCTTTGATTAACCCTAAACCTAACAGGGAATCTACTCAGACATGTTGAATGAAACAAAAATCATGAATAAGATGAATATCATAAAGTAAAATCATGAATACAAAGAGGTTCAAGGTTCTTCTTCCAAAACTCATTGCAAGAATACTCTATCTCCAAGAATCAATGTCTGCCTCTGGAGGCTGAAAAACCTAGTTTTATATCTAAAAACACGATTTGGAGTTCATTGGAAAAATAAGGAAAATTCTGTTTTTTCTTCGGGTCTTCTGAAGAAGTCGCGTTCTGATTATTGGTATCGACCGACACCGTGAATGGTATCGATCGATACTGAGATCTTCAATCGCATTCTCCAAAATGATGGTGTCGATCGACGCTGCATAGGTGTCGATCGATACTGAGCTTTAGTTTTCCGAACTGCTTCAGCTCCAATATGCTTCAAAAGCTCCCATAAATCCAATTTAGCTCCAGTTGTGCCTACATCCTGAAAAGACTCTGAAAGACTCTAAAACTACTAAAAAGACTCAATGAAAGGACTTATATCATGGTTGAAAGTGGGTAAAAACCATGATATATCACAACCCCAAATATCCCATTAACCCTCCACCGTGTGCTTCCCTTAGAAATAGTTCTCTCAAAGAAGGATTATGAATACACAAACGATTATCCTGAAATAAGAATCCCTCATGCCTATTGATATATCATGGTTTTTACCCGTTTTTAGCCATGATATAGGTCTTGTTTTCAGAGTCTTTCTAGTGTTTTTGTAGTCTTTTTGAGTCGTTTGAGGTTTGGGCACGTTTGGAGGATATTGGAGATATTGGAGCATTCTGGAGCTTTTTGGCATCCGTTGAAGAATTTCTCACCGTTGGATTGAGCTCAGAAGATTCTATTATTTACAATTAAGCCCAGAACGAGTTTTAGCATTATATTTAGGATTTTTAGCCACTTTTAGAGAGGAGACTTGATTTTATTCATTATGCGGGTTTTGAGAGAGGGAGAGAAGTCATAAACTCTGTTCTTGAGAGAGAAGATTTCGAACCCTTGTTACTCTTTACTCTACTCTTTTATGCAATCTATTTTATTCATGATGTTTGCTTCATTCACCATGTCTGAGTAGATTCCTTGTTAGGTTTAGGGTTATTCAAAGGTGTTTGATGAATTGTTAGGTTGATCTGAATTGATAGGAGAAATTCAATAGAGTTCTTCATCTAGACTTGTGATTACTGCTTATTCTAGCTTCATGACCTAGAATCTGATCTTAGGTTGTTTGATTGGCACGAAAGTGTGATTGATTGCCTGAACTAGTGTTAGATGAGCAAAAAACCTATTCGCAAAAAAATTTGGTTTAGGATTTTGTGAACAATTGAACCTGATCATTAATGCTTGTTTGAATTCATAGGATTTGCAAAGAAATTTGGAATTCTAGGTTTAGACATAGATAATCTTTGCAGCGACGGTTGGTTGATTTTACATTTGTGTTTCAAGTTCAAGAACAATGCTTAATATCCTCCTGACATTCTATTTGATCTGCAATTCTGATTTACCGGAGAATTTCCCTAGGCTTAGCGTTTTTCCTCCATTGATTTTACAACTACTTTTAATCGTTTGATGTTCTCAATTACATTGATTTTGCTTAGCTTAATTCATATTCTATAATCTATTGAGTGATTTCTTGAGTCTTTGTGGTTCGACCCCTACTATACTGTAGCTACTGCTTTAGTACTCTTAGGGTATTAAATTTGAGCATATCACCTATAATATTTTACACATGCAATTTTTTCACAATCTTGATAGATTTTTCCAAATTCAGATCATTTGCATAAAGAGATTTAATCTGTTCAAAACCAAGTAACTTAACTTCAAGAGATAAAAGTAAAATGTACTTCCTTGACAATGCATCTGCAACTACATTGTCCTTACCTTTTTTGTACTTAACGACGTATGGAAAGGTCTCAACAAACTCTATCCATGTGGCATGTCTTTTGTTAAATTTTTGTTGCCCTTTTAAATGTTTTAGGGACTCATGGTATGTGTGTGTAACGAACTCCTTAGGTCACAAATAATGGTGCCAAGTCTGTAATGCTCTCACCAAGGCACATAGCTCCTTATCATAAGTTGGATAGTTGAGTGTAGCTCCTCCCAACTTCTCACTGAAATATGCTATTGGCTTCTTATGCTGCATCAAAACAGCTCCAATGCCTATACCAGAGGCATCACATTCGATTTCAAGAATTTTATGGAAATCAGAAAGTGTTAGAACATGAGCATTAATGAGCTTCTCTTTTAGAGTTTGAAAGGCTTCTTCCTGAGCTTGCTCCCATTGGAATCCCACATCCTTTTTGATAACTTCAGTGAGTGGTGCCGCCAAAGTGCTAAATTTTTTCACAAATCTTCTATAAAAGCCAACAAGACCATGGAAACTTCTCACTTCTCATACTGATTTTGGACTAGGCCATTCTTTGATTGCTTTGATCTTTTCTTCATCTACTTTGATTCCATCTGCATTAACAATAAAGCCTAAAAAGACAAGGTTATCCGTACAAAAGGTACACTTCTTAGCATTAGCAAATAGTCTTTCTTTCCCAAGCACCTTGAAAACCAGTTTCAAATGCTTAACATGCTCTTCTAAGTTCTTGCTATAGACTAGGATGTCATCAAAGTAAACTACCACAAAGACTCCTATATACGCTCTAAGAACGTGATTCATCAACCTCCTAGGTGCATTTGTTAGCCCAAATGGCATAACTAACCATTCATATAGACCTTGTTTAGTTTTAAAGGCTGTTTTCCACTCATCACCTTCCTTCATCGTAATTTGATGATATCCACTTTTCAGGCCAACCATAGAAAGTATGCTAGAACCATGTAATTCATCTAACAGTCATCTAATCTAGGAATAGGGTATACTTCACTGTGATGTTGTTGATGGCTCTACAATCTACGCACATTCTCCAACTTTCATCCTTTTTAGGTACAAGGAGGACTGGTACAACACAAGGACTCATGCTTTGCCGAATTTGTCCCTTCTTCATGAGTTTGTCCACTTGTTTCTAAAGTTCCTTAGTCTCCACAAGATTGGTCCTATAGGCTGGTTTGTTAGGAAATGATGCTCCAGTAGGAAATCTATTTGATGCTCAATGGCTCTGATCGGTGGTAGTCCTCCTGGATTTTCTTCAGGACTTCCTGCAAAAGGTACTTAACTTACTCGGTAGCACCGGTTCATAATCAGTTTTGTTCGTTAGTGTTTCTTTAAAAACAAATAGCAAATAAGGGTTAGAACTCCCCTTTGGTTTAGCCTTGTTGGTCAGAAGAGTAGTTTGTGGAATATCGTGTGTATTTTTCTTCCTTATGCTTAGCTAGACTTGGTATACTTCATGAGGAGTCTTTGGAATCAAAACAGTCCGTCTATCTTTGAACTCAAAGATATGCCGACCGGTAAAGTTATCGTGAGTAACTTTTCTATCTGATTTCCATGGCCTCCCAAGAAGAATGTAACTAGCTTCCATGGGTTGAACATCACACAAAACTTCATCCTCATACTTGCCAATAGACAGAGGCACTCTTACTTGTTTGTTGACGGTCATTTCACCACTGTCATTGAGCCATTGTAATTGATATGGTTTTGGATGCTTTATTTCCTTTAGACCAAGCTTCTTTACCATATTCTTGCTTGCAACGTTAATGCAACTGCCACCATCAGTGATCAGGTTACATATTTTGCTTTTAACCATACACCTTGTGTGGAATAAGTTTTCCCTATGTTCTTGTTCTTCTGTTTTATACATCACACTCAGAACCTTCATTGAAACTAGTAGATCTCCCGTAAGTGCTTTCTCATGATCTTCTGATGATGAACTGTCTTCTTGCTGCTCTTCTTTGGATTCTATTTCACAATTATCTTTGAGCATTATGATTCTTTTCTTAGAACAATCGCTAGCATAATGCCCACGCCCTTAACATTTAAAACATTGAACATCTCTTGATCGGGTAGAAACCATTTTAGCCTTGCCTTTAGGATTTTGATATTCTAGTTTTGGCTTGTTGAAATGCTTATAGTCTTTGGTTTCTCTTTTTTTCTCGTCTCTTTGGTAGCTAAGTTTTCCTGAACCATAGCTAGGCTAAGAACTCCTTCTTTTAAGTTGTTTCTCAAACATGACTGCCTTGTGAAGTAGTTCTTCTATATCCTCATAAGTTTGAACCTCAAGTCAGTCCAATATTTCTCTGTTCAGACCTTCCATGAACCTAGACATAGTAGCTTCACTACTTTCTTGAATGTCAGCCCTGAGCAGCAAGGTTTCCATTTCCTTGTAGTAATCATCTACCGATTTGTTTCCTTGTACCAAATTCCTTAGCTTGTAATGGAGTTCTCGTTGATAATGACTCGGCACAAATCTTTTTCTCATGATGTTCTTGCTTTGGGTCCAAGTTTCCACCAGATAATCCTGTATTCTAGTGGTAACAACTTGATCCCATCAATTCAAAGCATAATCATAGAACTCGGTTGTAGCCACTTTGACTCTGCTCCCCTCCGTGTATTCTTGGCACCTGAACACTATCTCAATTTTCTTTTCCCATTCAAGATAAGCATCAAGATCGTTGGTACCATTGAAAGGTGGGATGCGAACCTTTATACTGGCTAAAGTAGCTTTAGGAGGGTTTGTTTCTCCTTCATTACGCCTATGTCTTCTGCGCACACTTAGGTTGGATGAATGGCTGTAGTAATTTGGATGAACTTCTTCAATATGTTCTCTGATTTGTCTCCTCGGCCTGTCTCTTTCTCTGCCAAAATCAGAAAGCTCTTGTCTCATGGCCTGAAACCCCTTGTCCATAGCCTTGGTCATCGATGCTGTGAGAGCGTCGAGTAACAGTTTGTGGTTCGGATTTTTGCTGGTTCCCTCTTGATCTGATTCAACCATGTCATCCTGCATATAGATTGAATCACAAGTGAATGATCTAGAAGTTGAAAAGTCCCAAATACTACGGTGTTAGTCAAGGATTCAGATCAATCATTTTTAAAAGATTCAAAACGTTTTGAAAAACAAAAATTGACTCATACAAAAATAGGATTAAGGACAGATACAACCTCACACGAAGTGGCACTAATACCACTTGATATGAACTTTGTTACGGATTCAATTATCCCTTGAAATTACTTTGTGAAGTTGATCAGATGGAGATGAATGATACTTCTAAAGAGTTGTAGAATGACTCTTAGACTATCAGCCTTGTCTTTGCTTGGATATTACGCACCAGAACAATCACAAGATGAAATAGATATTAATCTCAGATCAAAAAAGAATTCAAAGAGTTTGAGTTTTTAGAAAGATGTTTGATAGATTGATATAATCGAATTCAGAGGTTACAAATAGAAAAGGAGAAGCCTTGGAAACGACAAAAGACTCTTCGAGAATTTAAGCTGAATTTAAAATATATGACTGAATTCTAATAGTTTAAACAAAAGAGGATTTTGGACTTGAGCTTCTATCGACAATGGGGCTGGTGATAAAAGTGTGTGAGCTTGCCTCATTAAAAACCTTAGGCCTGAAAACCCAATGGTACAAAACAAGCCATATGGAATAGAGTACAAGTCACACACCTCCCATTGTTGAAGCTTAAACTGCTTGAATCATAACAAGTGTAATTAGATAAGTTTCACATTCAAGACTGCCCTGAATCTGTTGTAGAAACATTCCCACTTTGATTGAGTTTCTTTGTCTTAGATCTTGTCATGGGTCCAACAGGTACTTGTAGCTCTTTAACTTCTTGTTCCACCACCTCAGGTTCAAGCTGGTCCTTAGCTAAAGGTTCTTTGTTTTCCTTAGGTTCAAGTTGGTCCTTAGTTAAAGACTCCATGGTCATATCACCTATTATTTTTATTATGTGAATAAAAAGAAAATAAAAAACAAAGTATCATGCCTAATTAGTTTATATGACTTTCTATATTTCTAATAACAGATGAATTTTTTATATGTTTCCTTTACATAAAAGATTTTTTTGCCTTAATTTTCTCAATATATATATATATATATAAATATATTCCCTTAATTTTTGCTAAGAACATATCTTTTCGAATATATCGATTCATAACAAGTAAACAATCTCCTATGCATATTTTTAAAGTAAAAACATTTTTACAGATTACTTTTATAGAATCTTTTCAAAATATTTGATATGATTAGTTTATCAAATCCATATATTTTTTAGATTCGGATAATAAGAGGTACATATATTTAATTTCCATTAATAAATATTAGTTTACTCATTTATAGATGTTTCACAAATTGACATACTAATTTGTGGCTTAAAATGTGTTATTTGTGATTTATACATAAACTAAAAGGATTTCAAATACTTAGTTTTCATTTGTGGATTTTAGTTCTCGCAGATGAAAAAGAGAAAAAACTAGAATGAAGTTGGATCAAAATACGTCTTATATTCATATAAAACAAAACGGATCAGATCATTAGTGAATGATGAAAATTTGACCCTATTCTAAACACAACTCGTAGCAATGAGGTCCAAGTTCATTCGATATTCAAGACGATTTATTCAGGTTTGAAGCACGTACCTAATACGCAAGATGCACCTGACCAGATGGATGAAAATACTAATTCTGCAAAGAGGAGAAATAATGATATTGATTTAAATATGAATGAAGGTATGGTGGTTGTTTGTTTTCCTACATAATTTCATTTTGGCCTTATTCATGTAACTCTAACAGAGTTGTTACATGAATTTTTGATATAATTATGTAGGATATGGAACACAATCATCATTGTCTGCCATATAACCACTAGATGATGTATCAAAAATACCAGGATTTCAAACAAATGTTGCAGATGCACCAAAAAAAAAACGTCGACAGTCGCCTGTGATCTCGAAACAGTTTAGGTGTCCCTATGAAAAAACCAAAAAAGGTATACAGTAAAAATTAATCCTTGTCAAATGGAATATGTTGTAAATGTTAACATTTGTTTACCATCACATAAGTATAGGTCTTGCTTCTAAAACAAAAGAAAAATCATTAAACGTATGGAAGGATGTCACCAACATCCTATCTTATTCAAATGAGGCCGGTTTACACACACCACCCGGAAAAAATTCGACGATTTAATGGTGGTGTTACACAATTTAGTCCGGCATCAATAAACAGCAGACAAGATACTAAATTTATATACATAAAAATAAATAGATGTTAGTTTTTAGCATTAATTAATAACGTATGTGTTAGAATATATAGGTTCTGGTGCTAGATTAAGCATAACACAATCACAAGTACTTGGGGATGTTACAAACGTACATGTTCATTCAGAAGATATTGACAATACACCTTTGAATAAATAAAGCATAACGCATGGCATCTTTGAATTACTTAGTTCACCATCTGTAAACAAGAAACAAGGCTGAAGTTATAATTAAAGTTTCCTATACTTATATACTATTATATATTATATATACATAGATAAATGACATACTAATAGGCAAAATTAATATTGTTAGTAACACCCAAAGGATTGGTCCTTATCCGACCAAAAACAACTATTAGATCAATTAGGTATATTGCAAGACAAAAAAGTCAACATATCAGGAATAATTGCCAAACGTATCAAGTCATGAACATGGAGCATGCATTTAAATTGAGAAATACCAAGTGAAAATGGTGGATCAACATTAACAGGTAATTTTTGTAATTCATAACACATAGGGAATCAGTTAAGATTACATATATATATATTTCTTACTACAAACCATCATACTGTAAGTAAATTTACTTGTTTACTCGAAGAAATAGGAATTCAAGCCTACGAATTCAGTAGCGAGGAAGACAATTGTGAAGAAATATGTGAGCAAGAACCTGAAGTTTTAGATGAAGTTTTTAAAAATGTGAAGAAAGGATTTCAGATACATAACATTTTGGAAGAAAGTTTGACTAAGGCCTTTGGTTGGGGAAAACAATTTCCAAAACCAAGACTAAAACCAAAAAGAAAGAAACATGTACATTTTATAATAATGAACTTTTTATTTTTTAATCATTATAAAACAATTTTATTTATTGTCTTTGCAAATTGATGTAGAATATCTTGATCATGATGATCCAAAATACTTATGTGCGTATTGTGGAGCTATTATGTGGTACGGTGAACGGATTAACATGCAAAAGAGAGATAGAAATCCACGTTTATGCAATGTTGTTTGCAAGGTTCAGTGAAATTGCCTTTTTCTACACAATCATCCAGAGCTGTTGTTTGCCTTGCTAACAAACGATGATGAACTCAGTAGTCATTTTAGAGAAAACATTAGAGCTTATAACATGATATTTTCTTTTACATCTCTTGGTGGTAATTGTGAAAACTTTATAGCACCAAAGGGAAATGACCAAATATGTTTCAGATAAAAGGTGAAAACTATCATTTTCTTGGAAGCTTAAAGCCAAATGATAGTGAAATACTTAAGTTTTCACATCTATATATTGTTGATACAGAGAATGAGATTGAAAATAGAGCATGGATTTCGAGGTCAGAACGGTAAGATGTGTAATCATTTACATTCACCAATAAATCTTGCACTAAATAAATGTTTTTCTCCTTTGTTAATTATTTCATTCATTTAAATGCAGCAAAGGGAAAAATGCTTGGAGGTATAAGGAAAAGCAGAAGTTGAGAAGGGAAGTCATTGAAGCTTTTGTTAAAATGCTAGATGAAGTACACCCCCATGTAGAATTGTTTTAGATCAGCGAGGGACATGTTTAATACTAATATTGAAGAGAGTTTCACATGAGAATTGTCAGCACCGATTAAAGGATGGAAGAACATATGTTGTTCCCACGATGTTAGTGGTTTCCGCGTTGATTCCTAGTGATATTTGTATGGATATCCCAAGTCGTGATATTGTTATTGAAGAAAAATCTGGGGGATTACAAAGGATTAGTGAGATCCATCCGGCTTATCTTGCTCTACAACACCCTTTTTTTATTTCTAAAGGGTGAGGATGGTTTCAGTTTAGGGAAACATAAAGACGTTACTAAGAGAAAAACGTAAATCTTCTCAACCATTAAAGTGTATCAGTTTGCGACAATGGTTTCCATTTCCCATACATGAAAGGAAAACTGAGTCACATAACCTACTTTTAGCTAAAAGGTTGTTCAAGCAGTTTTTGGTTGATGCTTTAACAACTATTGAGTCGAATAGGCTTACTTATTTTAAGCTAAATTAGTCAAGTTTGAAGGCTGATAATTATTAAAGAGGCATCTACTTTAAGCACAACAGATTTGTATATCAAGGGAACATATATTATTTACCAGCTATTTTTGTTGGTGGACCTCACTTACTTGGTTCCTATGACTATATATATGTAAGCTATATGAGTTTCTAGATCTGTTCATTACTTTTGCGTGCAATCCAAAATGGCTAGAAATCGTTCGATTATGTAATGCACGCGTATTGAATTCTGATGACCGCACAAATATTATAAGCAGAGTATTCAAGATGAAACTTAATTCATTTATGGATGATTTTATAAAAACATATTTTAGGGAAAACACTCACGTGTAAGTACACTCACATCTATATTCTTTATATACATCTTAATATAATAACTATTATTAATAGAATTACTGTTGGAATATTCTGATTAGTTATGTTATTTAAATTTCCACAGCTATTTAAACGAGTGAGTTTCAGGAAATAGGTCTTCGTCATGCTCACATTTTGTTATAGATGTACCCAGACTATATGTTGCCAAAACCAGAAGATATTGAAAATTTAACTAGTGCTGAAATACCGGACAAGACAAAAGAACCAGAACTTTATGATGTTGTGAAGGACACTATGATTCATGTACCATGTGAAGCTGTTAACAAGAATTCACCATGTATGGTTGATGGGAAATGCTCAAAGTTTTATCTCAAGAAACAACCTAAACAAAGTCTAGGTGATGAACATATGAATCATTCTCATTCATACATGCATATTAAGCATCTCTAAACACCCTATTGAGATTTCTCAAAATCAAATATGAAGAAAACATAATTGAATTGCAAAATATAACTTCAAAAATGTTGAGAAATCTCTATAACATTAAAGTAACTCCCACAAGGTGTTTTTCGCACTCAAATCTCTCTGTGGCTGGAGTGGACGAATCCCAAGATTTATTGTGCAAGAGAGAAGCCCTAAAAATCAAGAAAAGAAAATTCTCTTAAAAGGTCAACTGATAGGTTCCTAATGGTCTTCCCAACCGATCAGTTGCACATATGCACCGATCGGTTGCCGTCTTTGAGCTTTTCTTCTTCTGATGCTCTTTAAGCTCATTTATTCTCCAAAATATTCTCTTTTGCACAGCAATCCTAGAATCCTACATAAAAACCAAAAAGACTAAAACACTATCTTTTTCTTAACAAAAATAAGCAATATTTGTTATTAAAAAGACTCTAAAAATCAGTAAAAATAGGGGTTAATAGATTCCTTCAGACTCGAATCTTTGCTTCTCCTAAAGCAGTTTGAATCCGGAGAAACAGTTTGAAGAACGGGAGCTCACATATAATTGGGAAAATTAATTACAACGGCTCTTCCTTCCGCATGCTACATCAAAACGAAGTCTGAGCAAAACGTACTTTATGTACTTAACCATGAGTTTAGCAATAACCCATACTCTGAATCTCGAGATCACAGAGAAATCTTGAAGTCAATGAACTTAGTCTTTTAACATTCAATTAGATAGTGCGTGCACTCTCACAAATGGAAAATATATTTTGTTTTTGGTAGGTTCACAAAGAGAATATATAACATGTTATTGTCTCGATAAAAGAAGCGTTTAAAGTGACTCATATGTTTCAGACTTTCCTAACAAATCTAGGATGCAAATCATTATGCATAATCACAGTGAGACATAGACTATTTGATGCATACATAACATTTCTTTCATTCAGACCATCTAATAAATCTCAAAAACCCCAGAATAACACAAAAATGTCTCTTGATGCACTTTTTCAATGCAATACTGACTTTTCCTGGTCCTTTTTCTTCTTCTTTCCACACAAAATTGATTTTGACGTTTTTAAAGAATTATATGCAAGTGGGGGAGATGGAACCGGTTCTCGTCATACAAAATCAAGCATCAAGATGAATTACGTACTTCATTAACATTCTCTATGTAAGCTAAAATGAATATGTTAGCAAGACCTAACGTACATAAGCTTACTAATCATCCCAAAATCTTATGTCTAACATATCTAATCCTAATGAAAGGTTATCTACGTCGGTGTGTATACACCATAGTTTATGCACATGACTGTAATGGCGATGACTAAAAAGAATGTATGCGATATGAATTATGAGTAAGGCTGCAAGGTGTGGTTCTAGAATAAAAGTGAACCTAGCTATTTGGAGGCCAAATAGTGGCAACACAAGGCATAACTCTGAATATCTAATGCATAACATGATTACCAAGCCCCAAATTAGTGAGATATATCAATTCCAAGTTTCATATTCCACTAGATAAGGCTAAGTTCATATCATTCAAGTTTCAGAGTGATATGGACTTTCCTGATTAATGTGTCTGCTCATGGCCGTTCCAAACTTCATCTCTACTTCTAAACGTGGACCGAATAGGTTATAAGAAGGTCGTCCCACGTAAGTTCCTAGAAAAACTCATAGTTCCCTCATCTTTACTGAAAATGACTCGAAATATTTTAAACAATTTTCACCAAAATAATAGATTAATAGTATATACGTATCCTCCCCTAAACATAAACTACAACGTCCCAGTGTATAAAGAAAGAAGAAGGGTAGGTGAAAATGTCAAAGAAACAAAAGAACAAAGAAAAATGAAACAAAGTACAAAGATGAAGGGTTGGAAATTAACAATTCAGCCGACCGGTTCACAAGTGCACCGATCAGTTCTCAAGACATTGCCAACCGATCGGTTTACCCAAGAACCGATCGGT
The DNA here is from genome assembly GCA_004349715.1 of Crucihimalaya himalaica. NCBI lineage: Eukaryota > Viridiplantae > Streptophyta > Magnoliopsida > Brassicales > Brassicaceae > Crucihimalaya > Crucihimalaya himalaica. The sequence goes on along the minus strand of SMJT01000033.1, from coordinate 1,378,151 downwards.
CGACGCCTCATATGCTCACTCTTATGAGCTGTATGGTTGGCCTGGTTGGTCTCTAGTGTGCTCCAATCGCAAATGCTGGTGGCTGCCTGAGCTAGATGTACGGTCAGAAGTAAGGCTTGTGGTGAATGACACCAGAAATCTGTTTGGATCTATCAACTGAATGGGTGAGATAGCATCATCATCGTCATCATCACCCTCATCATCCTCTGTACCCAGCATGTTCTTCTGATCTCGTAGGGCTGAAATGCAGCACAGTCTGATCTGTTAGACGCCTAGAAGTAACGGAACATCATGTTGTCCTTCTTTGACAAATCCTGAAAAAGGAGCATCCTCTCGTGGTCAAAAGTGGACGGCGGGAGATCATTATGAAGGAGCTCCGTCTCATCGAAATCAAGAAGTGGTCCTTGAGACAAAGTGGATGCGCGAGGACGTGCCTATCTAGGTGCACGGGCCTAATGTGGAAAAGCTCTACCCTGCCTAACTGGTCACGCTGAAAGATCATTAGTAGGTGGCATAAAATCTCCTTGAGCTCTCGACATAGATGCCACAAAGCTGGCCTTGTGATGGTTCACCTCCAATGAAGAAACTGATCCATCCCTTGAATGTGACCGAAAGGCTGCATGAGGGGGGGGGGGGGTGTAGTGTACCTCCACCGTGGCCACAAATAGACCCCATGATTTGATGTAAAAGTTACCAAATCATATCATTTTCAGCATTCTGTGGACCTCTTTCTTGAGACCCAACTCCTCTAGTATTTCATCTTGTAGGAAACGCATGAGATGGAGTTTGTAGCTGACCATCCGAGCTCTACATGCTTTGTCTAAATTGCTCATTTCTTTGTAACGAGAAGCCATACTACGTGACGTGGTGCACCTAACAAGACGTGAACTCTCGCCTCGGGTACGTTGAGCCATATCTACAAAAACGAAGAAAAGTTAATTCCTTCGGGAAATTTAGAAATTTAGAAATTTATAAATCATTCAGATATAGAAAGAATATCCGAAAAATTTATCAATTCCGAGAACAATAATTCCAGCAGATAATATAACTATAAAATTTTCCTAAATTAATTAAATCAATCAATAAGAAAAAAATTCAAATTTAAGCAAAAATATGCTAAAAATTTAAAATTAATCTAATTTGATGAAATTAATTAGCAAACTCATCCTTTTCTTCATCTAAAATTATAGATAATTCTAGTTTAATCATTCTAACCACAATCCAAGTCTAATAATCTGAAAATCTCTATCATCAATTTCAAAATTCTCACTCAAATATCCCAAACTATCTAAATTTAACCACCTAATCCATTCTAGAATCACCTAAGCATCACTTTCCATCTATAAACCATCCTGATCATGTGCAAGTGAACAAAAATTCACCTTCCTCAATCATGAACTACGAAAATCAGATTGAAAAGGGGGTATTGAAGTTCATACCTTTGCAGACCAAACTTGGAACTAAGATAAACAAATTGGACTCGAAAAATTGAGTGAAATGCACCCAAAAATCCCTAAAACCGTTTTGATTTGAGAGAGTTATGGGATTTTGAAAGATTTTGTGTGTGTAAAAATGGAGGAAAATGTGGGAGGAAGAAGATGATGAACTCGACCCTAGGGCTGCAACCCGGTTTAATCCACTTCAATTCAAGTGAATTGACCGGATTAAACTGATACAGAAATCTTACGTATGATTTCAATCGATCGATTGCACTATAACCGATCAATTGAAAGGGAGCTCGTGGACCAATCGGTTGAAAGGGAGCTCGTGGACCGATCAGTTGAAAGATGAACTGATCGGTTGGCCTTCCTTGAATTCACATATTTTGCGGTTAGTACCCGCTTTAAAAACACTTTAAGGGCAAAAATATGAGATTCCAGAAAGAAAAATTCAAAATAATCCAAGTTCTTGAATAAAAATCCCAAAATAAAAATATCCAACTTAAAAGAAACATGTATCGAATAAAAATAAATAGAAAAATTCAACGCTTGTTTGAAGTCTCGAGCCTGAGTTTGTTGCATCATTTGGAGGATGAGGTGACACTCTCCTCGTCTTTCGGAGAAGGAACACGGACAGGGATCTCGCGTTGAACTCGCAAATGTGAAGCATCCGGAGGATGAGCATGATAGAATACATCCTTCTCAATGTAGGTGAATGACATTCTTCCCATTTTCCAATCCATCACAACTCCAATGGAAGTCAAAATGTCTCCCAAAAAGGAGTTTTGCGCGTTCGTTGCCATGAAACTCGCATATCTGAAAGTCCACCACAACGTCACATCATCCTTCCTCAACAATGACATTATGGAGCTCTCTTTTGGGGTATCAAACAGAGTCATCAGCTAGGCGCATCCTCATGTGCAAAGGAAGCGAATGTGTAATCCCAAAAATGCGCGCAATGCTTGTCGGCATAATATTCCAGGAAGCGCCAGAATCACAGAGAGAGCAATCAAAAAGAATGTTGTCCATTTTTACTGGAACAACAAACCACCCTGGAGACTCCGTCTTTCTCAAGGTTCTACGACACCTGGTGGGCATCCTAACTGCTTCGAACATTATCTGAATTTCCTCTAGAGTCTCATCACTACCATGGAATAGCTTCCTGAAGTACTCGTATATCCTAGAGCAACTTCCTCTACTCAACTCCACAAACTTCCCATACTTGTAACCTGAAAGTGTCCTTTTTGCGCATTTCTCTACAAGTCTCTGAGAAGAGAACCTCTGAGACATCTTATTAGTTGGTTGGCGATTGGTGCACAAATCCAGGCGCTCTGCCTAACCATTATACATGTTCCCGTCTTCTCTGCTTTGTCTACCAAAGATGTTTGACAAGTCTTACTTGGGGTAGGTGCATAATAAATTGTCGTATTCACGAGATGGAAAGACAGCCGCCGGTTTGGCATATCCACCATATCTCCAACCGAGTTGAGAAAAGGTCTCTCCAAGATCAATGGCATTTCAGAACTTCCCGCCATCTCAACAATGTGAAAATCAGTTGGGACCAAGCAATACTTGATTCGCACAGTTAGGTTAGGTAGGAAGCTTTACGGCTTAGTGACTGAAGCTTTAACAAACTTTAAAGTGCAAGGATGTTCCTCAGAGCTTGTCACCCCGAGTCCCTTAGCGACATAAAGCGATATAAGGTTCACACTAGAACCGGTATCACAAAGAAAATTCTCGAAATCCACACCAAAGACTGAACATGGGACAACAAATTTCTCAAGAACTTTTAAGCTTAGGGACCTTGCGCTTCTTCTTCAACTTCTTCTTAAGCTTATACAAGCCTTACTCTCCTGTCATAACACTTTTGAAAACCTCTTTGATATCAATTAAATTTTCCTCGGCTTCTTCAAAAGTAATATCCTCTGTGATTTCAAAAATCATATCTTTGAACGTTTTTATTTTCCATTTCGTGATAACCTTGTCAACATAGAAAGGAAAATAATTATTCAGCTTGTATGGTGATGTCTACGCCTGAACACTCTGACCCTTCTAACTTACCTCATCTTCAGCAAATGCAGGTTTATGATTAGATTGAACTAAATTTTCTTGAATATAGGCATCCGAACGATTGGTTAAAGGATTGAATCATCAGTTAAAGAGGCTATTTGGGAACCGATCGGTTGGCGGTTTCAGATGCTTTATCCTTTTCGACTTCAACATTGTTTACCTACTCCCTAAGGCTCTCCTAAGGCTTCCCAGGTAGGATTCGTGGAGTTACCTTTGCACTGGAAGCAACTTGAGCTATCTGGTTCTCTTAAACGAGCATGTGAGTACTTACATCTTCGATCTTCTTATTCAAGTACATCCCATCGACCTTCATATTAATGATCTCAAAACTCTTTTGTGGCTGTCCATGACCTGTTGCATCTTCATCTCAAGTTTACTTTTCAGAGGGTTTCGGTTGAGTAGCTCGCTGGAAACCACCCTGCCTATTGTTAAACTGAGGCTTTAGCTGGTAATTTTATCCACCAAAATTAGCACTTTTGCCCTCAAATCCTCCAGCAAAGTTACCTTGAGGCTTAGGCGGACACACTGAGTTTTGAGGGTTTCTACATTCATACTCCAATACGAAAGATTTCAGTTGTTTCTGTAGTAGTTGTTGTTGTAACCTTTCCCGCCAATGTAGTTAATCTCTTAAGTACCTTCATAGTTCGCACCATCGTCCCCTTTAATGCCTTGCTTAACACTGTCCATATTGATATTCAGCTCTCTTTTTTGAAATTTCAGCAAAAGATCAAGCTTCTCCTTAACCTCTTGGTAATCACTCGTCTCCACTCTGCTAACAACAACCTTCTAAGATCAAAAAATTAGCTTTAGAAATATTGTTAGTCACAAAGTTCCCTTAACTTGCAGTGTCTAGGGCTATCTAGAATTTCTCTGTAATACCTTGGAAGAAGATATGGAGCAAGGACTCAGGCGTGTAACCATGGTGAGGACAGTCCTTGAAGTACCCTCTCATCCAAGTCTCAAAGAAGGGTTTGTTCCCATCTTGTTGGAATGTCGAGATCTTATTCCTCAAGGTTGTGGTCTTCGAATTTGGATAGATGTGGTAAATAAACTAATCTCTACTACGCCCATGTGGTAATAGAACCCGACTCCAAGAGCTTTAACCATCTAGCACCTTTATCACCCAAAGAGAACTTGAACAAGGTCAACAACTGATAATCTTGAGGCACTCTATTTGCTCTGGTGGTACCACACAAGTCTTCAAAATTCTGCATGTGATCCATCAGATTCTCAGAAGCAAACCCATTGAAGACAGACTGTTTCACCAACTAAATCAATGAAAGCTCAATTCAGTAGTCTTGTCTTTGATGAACAGGAAGGCAAATGTCGACTCTACCAGCAAAAAACCTATTGGGAGCATTATACTCATCTAAAGTTTCCTTAGCAGGATCAACGTCATACGCAAACCGATCAGTTAGTTGTTGTAACCGATCGGTTGAAGGGGTGTTTGCAAACCGATCAGTTGTTGAAGTGCAACGATCGGTTGACGAACATTTCAGCAATGTCCAAGTTCTTGTTTTCACCTCCAGCAACCTCAAGATTGTTTTTCATCACTCTATTCCTTCTATTCTTTATGCGGATACGTTGGATTTTTGCGAGCTCGTTGTTATCGGGTTGTAGCAAGGTGTTAGAACCTTGGCTCCTTCTTTGCATAAACATTAAAAACAACAAGAAACAAGAAGAATCTGTAGCAAATAAATTCAAAAAAAAAAAAATCCTAGACAAAATTTATAATCACAAATCCAATAGCATTCGTTAATGGTCCCCGACAACAACACCATAAACTTGTTATGTATAAGTTTTACCCTTAATAAATCTTGAAAGTGTACACAAAAAAAGGCAGTAGTATTTAGGAATCAATTTCACAAGGACTATGACAAATACACTGTAGACTATAATGACTCCAACTTAGTTAGGACTATGACAAATACACTGTAGACTATAAGCTACAAGAATGTCAATTTTGTGGGAAGCCAAGATATCAACCAACTACCGGAAGGAGCCGTGTCCCATACCAACATATGTGGTACTTGCCCATCACTGATAGATTGAAACGGTTATACCAATCGGAAAGGACATCGGCGGCAATGAGATGGCATGAAGAACATACAACGAATGATAGGGAGATTACGCATCCATCAGATGCAAAGGCGTGGAAACACTTTTAGACGGTATATTCTGACTTTGCTAACGAGAGTAGGAATGTCTATCTTAGCTTATGCACCGATGGATTTAGTCCATTTGGTTTGTCTGGGAGACAATATTCTTTATGGCCTGTGATATTGACGCCATACAATCTGCCACAAGAAATGTGCATGCAAAGGGAAGTCTTGTTTATGAGTATTCTGGTATCGGGTCCTAAGCATCCAAAACGATCCCTTGATGTATTTCTGCAACCCTTGATTCATGAGTTGAAACAATTATGGTATACAGGTGTACGCACATTTGATTATTCACAGGAACGGAATTTTACAATGCGGGCAGTGCTATTGTGGACCATTAGTGACTTCCCAGCGTATGGGATGTTATCGGGATGGAC
>SMJT01000033.1:1355261-1367954 GCA_004349715.1 Crucihimalaya himalaica | reverse complement strand
GATCCGATCGATCTTTGAAAGAGATTTCAAAGAGCCTCATGCCAATTGGAGGCAAACACCGGACCATGTCAAAAGAAGGTGGTTTCAGACTTTTGCTGTAAGTTTTTTAGTATTTAAAATTAATTATTTTATAATTTAATCACTTATTTTTTGAATTTTTCATGATATTTTTTTTTTTATGTAGCAAACCTATCATTGGGAGTACAATATTACGAGCAAGGTCAGAAAGGAGTTTCATGCGAAGTTGAAGGAACGCATGGCCGACCAGGTGGGAGGGTGGAAGAAGAAGTGGAAGAAAGAAGGCGACCTTGCGATGCCTAGGTGGTTTGATCCAGATGTCTGGGCAGGCCTTGTGGCGTATTGGCAGGATCCGGCGAGCGAGATCAAGAGCGCTAACAGTCGGGCGGCCCGGTACGCTGATCCTGATGGGGACGGGTATGCCAAGCATCGGTCTGGACAGCTTTCCTACCTTGCCCGCGGACGGAAAATCGTAAGTTTTTCATTTATTTTAATTAATTAAATTCTAATTATTAATTAAATTTTATTGTGATATTTATAAAAAAAACCAAATCAGGCAAAGGATCGCGGAGATTCGATCCCGGATTTGCTAGCTGTCCTCGAGGAGACAAAGAGGCGACCAGATGGGACTTTTGTCGACAAAAAGTCTGAGAGGATCTACAACGACGTCACTTCCAAGATGCAGGAGTTGACTCAGTATTCTGAGGGCGATGAGAGCGCATCTACCCCTTTGACTCCCGTCGTGAAGAACAAGATCTTTACCGAGGTATGAATATTGATGTTTTATATTTATTTTTTACAATAATTTCAACTAATTAAACTTATTCTTAATTTTCAGGTCGCTCCCCGTAAAAGAGGGAGAATTTACGGAGTCGGTTCTCTGCAATCGCAGATCGACTCGTGTACTTCTTCTTCCTCGAGAGCAGCAGAAGCAGAGTCCGCCGCCTACGTCTAGGGCATCATTGAATCGCAGGCCCAGCTGATCGTGACTCAGTCTGAGAAGATCTCAAGGTTCGATCAGATGTTCAGCTATTAGGCGACAAAGGATCCGGTGCTAGCACAGATGTTTCAGGACCCTGGAGACACATCTACTAGTAGGACCGAGACAGGGACCGAGACCGGAACCAGAACTGGATCCGGTCCATCGGTTCAATTTTAGACTCCCTAATGTATGATACAATTTAGTTTCTTTTAATGTTTGAATAACTTATTTTTATAAAATTTTAACTTTGAAAAAAAAAATTTATTTATAATTTATAAATTTTTAATTATTAATTATTATTAATAATTAAAATTTTTAATTATTATATAAATCGGATGCCGCCGCAATTCTCTCGCAATTTGCGACGGTTTTGCGAGGGAAATAAGAACCGTACCCTCGCAACTCCGTCGCAAATTGTGAGGGAATTGCGACCCCAATTAGAAATAGATCCACGCAATTCCGTCGCAATGTTTCCTCGCAAATTCGAAGCAAGTTTTGCGACGCGTTTGCGGGTTAAATTAGTAACGCATTTTGCTTCTAATTTGCGATGAAAACTTTTGCGATGAACAATACGTTCACGCACTTCCGTCGCAATTTTGCGACGAAAATTGATTTGCGAGACGGGATTTGCGACGGAATGGTGCGTCTCGTAAATCCATCGCGAAAGGCCATTTGCGACAAAATTGCGAGGTATATGTCCATCGCAAATGGTCTGTTTTCTTGTAGTGAAAAAACATCCAATGAAGTAATCCATTGAAGTCATATATCAAATTGCATGAATGACACCACCTACTGTATATCATTATACTGTTATGATGCTAAAGCAATCGATCATGGTCATCTTTATTTTTACTATATTTCATAAATTAGCATAAGTTTTCATTGAAATAATCAAAAGAAACAAGATCTGTGACAAATCCGTTTGTCCACAAACCTATGACAAACCCAAAGTTTTCAATGAATTATGTAATCAAAAGAAACAAAAAACAAGAAACATCAAATATCCAAAAACATCAAGTTCGACAGAAAAAAGATACAAAAACCCATAAGTTTTTAGTTCATAATTAGGGTCTGTGATTTTAATTCTAACATTCTCAAGAAGATACAACAAAAGAGCAATCAATATTTTAACCATAAACCCTCCAGTACATTGTTTAGTGAAGACAACCATATATCTAAATGTCTTAACAAAAAACCCAAAAAACGAAACACATGTCTGGAATGAGTTCATCTCACATGTAATAACATTAACATAAACAAAAACAGAGGCTTAAGCACAAACAAAGGCATGGAAGATACTAAAACTAGAGATTGCAGACAAGATCTGGAAATTAATACAAGACAGAGAGAGACAACCGGGAAATTGGGAGCTGCGGGTAGAGAAAACTCGAAGTCTGCTGGGTTTGACTGGCTCTGGCGACGCGACATCTTTGCTGGTCTGGTACGAGAAGAAGAAGATCGGAGAAGGAGAAGAGACTGATAAATCTTGAGTACAAATTGACGGTCTGGTACGAGAAGACGAAGGTCAGAGAAGGAGAATAGAAGAGAAGAGGCGAAGAAGAAGAAGAAGAAGAAGAAGAAGTCTCAGATGCGATGTTTGGTGAGAGCAGCTACGTTTCACAATAGAAGAGAAGAGGCGAAGAAGAAGAAGAGGCGAAGAAGAAGGTCGGAGAAGCAGAATAGAAGAGAAGAGGCAAAGAAGAAGAAGAAGAAGAAGAAGAAGTCTCAGATGCGATGTTTGGTGAGAGCAGCTACGTTTCACAATAGAAGAGAAGAGGCGAAGAAGAAGAAGAGGCGAAGAAGAAGGTCGGAGAAGCAGAATAGAAGAGAAGAGGCAAAGAAGAAGAAGAAGAAGAAGAAGAAGAAGAAGAAGTCTTTGATTCGAGGTTTGGTGAGAGCAGCTGGCTAGGTTTCACAATAGAAGAAGAAGAAGCTAGAGGCGAAGAAGACTTAATCAATCGAATAGATTTAGGTTTTACATAAGTTGTAGGAAATTGGTAGGTTTCTATATTATTATAAATTGGTAGGAAAATGGTAGGTTTTATAAATGATTTAAATTCTATAAAATTACAAAATTAATTTTTTATACAACATAACACAAATTATGCATTTTAGAATTATACCATATAACAATCTAAATTGTCACAAAATATTAATATGATAAAAATATGTTTTAAGTAGACAATAATAATATCAAACAGACAAATAAATCAAACTGATTATTCTGAATCAGATGAATACTCAGAAGAGGCGGAATCAGATCCTTCTTCAAACTCTCCAAGATCCTCTTCAGATACGTCCAACATATCGTCAATAATGTCAACAACTAATTGTACAGATCGTGTTTCTTCCATGGACGGTTCCACAGAACCTACGTTCCCTACATAACTTTGTTGCAAAGGGCCGTTCTCTAATACTCCACGAACTCTTCCCCTCGGGGATATTTGCGTAACAGTAACCCAAGAATCTTGATTCTGTCTACCACAAGAATATGGAATATAGCACACTTGGTCAACTTGCGATGCCATGATACAAGGGTCATATTTATTTAGTCCCCTGGAAGTTTTCACAGTTGTTACACCAAATTTGTCTTGACGTACTCCTCTCCCAGGAGTTGGATCGTACCAATCACACATGAATATTATGCATTTCAAGTTAATTACCCCTGGATACTCAACTTCCAAGATTTCTTTCAAAACACCATAGTATATAATATCACCTGCTTGTGCGGATATCCCAGAATTCACCGTCGTCCTCATATGTCCTTAGCAGAATATCTTAAAGGCATATCCACGAGTGTAATACATCGGTGAACTTTGTGCCAATGACAATGGATACATTTCACCTCTTGTTCGACATGTATGCACCAGTATCGTAGTGTAGTTTTTCATCAACACTAGAATATATATTTATATTATAAATATATGAAGTAAATAAGAGACGATTAAATTATAAACTCCATCATCTAACAGAGAATTTCATCCATTGTGCAAACTCTATTTGTTTTATAGTAGTCATAGTCGCCTCGTTATAATTTGGGTAAGTCGTCCTCAATTCTCTAGATACATCCTGTAAATTTAAAATGACATATATATAAGTAATTAACATGATTATGAAAACTATATATATATATATATATATATATGAAAAATATATGAATGAATGTGAGCTTGCTCTTCTTCTGTAAGCCATCTCTTAATAGATTTCCCTCTAAATCGCCCAATTGGTGAAAACATATCGGGTACGGGGGTTAAATAGTGACGCTTCTCTCCTCCGTCATCAAAACGACTAGGTTTTCAGCTCTTGGGTTGCACACGTGGTGGGAAATAGTGTACGGAAAAATTGGATGTTTCTTCATTAATGCTCTGAGCAACAACTAAGCCTTCAACTTTGCTTAAATTTTTAACCTTTTTTTTAAGATGGAACATGAACCTCTCGAACGGGTACATCCACCTATACTGAACAGGGCCACCAAGTGCTGCTTCTCTAGGGAGATGAATTGGAAGACGTTCCATTACATCAAAAAATGACGGTGGAAATATCTTCTCCATATTACAAAGGAGAACGGGTATGTTAGACAAAATTTGAATGCTATCAGCTGTAAGGGATCTTGTGCACAAGTCCCTGAAAAAGGCATTAATTCCTGCATGTATACAAAAATCATTACATTAATTAAGCAAAAAAAGCATAAATTTAGTTGTAATGTTCAAAAACCATTGCTCATTAAATGTTACCTACAATTGCTTCATGTACAGTTTTGGGCAGAGTTCCATCAAATGCAAATGGAAGCAAGCGTTGCATAAAAACGTGACAATCATGACTCTTCATCCCAGAAAATCTTCGTTCTTGGCTATCAACACAATTTCTAAAATTAGAAGCGTATCCATCCGGAAATTTAACACTTTGCACAACCCAATGGAAAAACGTATCCTTTGCTTCTCCGTGTAATCTGAAAATAGGGATCGGAACCTTGCCATTAGGCAAGACATGTAGCTGATCACGCACACATAAGTCAAGCAAGTCTAATCTTGATTTTAAGTTGTCTTTCGTTTTCCCTTGAACATTTAAAATAGTATTCATGATGTTGTCGAAGAAAATGATCTTTCCAATACTGTAGATCCCAAAAGATACTTTTCTTGTGCCAATTGTGGTACTCTCCATAACCGTCTACATGATAATGACCATTACCACCACCATGCGTTGTTTTCTCAGCGCCAAAATCTCGAAGTTGCGTCAACAAATAATTACCATTTAACTCCGGTGATGGATCGTCACGAACAACAACGTTTCCTCTTAAATAACTTTTTGTTTCGACGGTATAGATGCGACTGTGGCAAGAATCTTTATGACAATCAAACCAACAAGTTTTCCTTCCATGTTTCAGTTGAAATGCATCCGTTTGGTCCTGACATTATGGACATGACAATCTCCCATGCGTTGTCCACCCGGATAACATCCCGTACGCTGGGAAATAACTAATGGTCCACATTAGAACCGTCTGCATCATAAAATTCTGCTGACAAGACACATCATATGCTTCAACACCGTAGTCCCATAAACCTTGTAACTCATGAATCAAAGGTTTTAAGAACATATCTAAGGATCACTTCGGGTGCTCTGGACCAGGAACAAGGATGCTAAGAAACATAAACTCTCCCTTCATGCACAAGGATGGCGGCAAATTGTAAGGAGTGAGAATGACTGGCCACAAAGAATATTGCCTCCCATGCTTCCCAAATGGATTGAAACCATCAGTGCATAGCCCCAAGTATACATTTCTACTCTCATATGCAAAACATGGATAAAGTGACTGAAAGTGTTTCCATGCCTCTGCATCCGAGGGATGCTCCATTTCGCCTTGAAATGAATGATCTTTGTGCCATCGCATAGCTTGAGCAGTGTGCTCAGCTTGATATAATCTCTTGAATCGTTCTGCTAGGGGCAAATACCACATGCGCTTAAACGCCACTTGAGCCCTTCCACCGGTATTCTGAAATCGAGGTTTTCCACAAAATCGACAATTCAAGAGGTGTGCGTCGGATTTCTAGTAAATCATACAGCTATCGATACAAACATCAATCATCTGATATGGTAAACCAAGACCAAACACATGCTTCTCAATTTTGTAATAAGAAGCAAGGGACAAATTGCCTTCTGGCAATATATCTTTCACAAAATCCGCCCAAGCATCAACACACACTTCAGACATATTATAATCCGTCTTGATATTCATCATCCTTGTTGCTGCTGACAAAGGGGAATGACCTTCCCTACAACCTTCATATAAGGGATTCTTCGAAGCATCTAACATATCAAAAAACCTTCTAGGTTCTAAATTTGGCTCTTCTCCTCTATTTCCTTCTTCCGGAAATGACTGCATATTTTCCCTATATGCATCATAAACCATCTGAACTGTCCCCATGTTCTCTTCAGCAATTCTTCCTTCTTCTAATATTTCTGGCTCATATCCACTACTACTACTTATGGGTATCCACTACTACTACCCACATTGTAAGTATCATTTTCTCCGTGATAATACCACACCTTATAATTAGGTATAATCCCATATCTAAATAAGTGTAACCACACTACATCTTTTCTGAAAACTTCCTATTATCACAACTTTGACAAGAACAAAAGAGCATACTGCTTTCTAAACACGTGGACTGATTTGTTGCGAATTCCATGAATTCTTGGAGTCCTGATGCATACTCTCTCGTACGTGTCCCCATACTTGAGTCATGTCTCTCTTTCTCCATCCATGCCCGTAAATTTCTTAAATTTGATGACATTTGTAAATAAAAAAAATTCGCAGACGTTATTTTTTTCCCTCAAAGACGGTTTTTTCCCCAACGACGTTTTTCAATTTTTTTCCCCAAGACGTGTTTTCAGTTTTTTTTTTTCTTCCATCCAATAAAATTTTCTTCGTTGTTTAATTTGTGATACAAATTTTGTAAGCGGGGAGGTGTATATATAAATTCAGATTTTCTACGGCTTTCCTACCAACTTAAAAAAAATGTTTTCTACCTACTTCACCTACTCCACCAACTTAACAATGAGCGTGTTAGTAACGTTTTGAAATTAAACCTAAGAAATCCTACGGTTTTCCTACCAAACGTAGGTCGTAGGAGTTTGGAAGGAACTTTTTCTACGACTTTCCTACGACAATTCTTCGACTTACCTATGGGAACTTTTCGTAGGAATTTGGAAGGTAAATTTCCTTCCATTTTCCAACCAACATTTTTCCTATGAAACTCCTACCACATTTCCTACGTCAGTTGGGGTTGTAGGATTTTCGTAGGAAATTTTCTACGCTTTTCCTACGACTTACCTTTGAATACTTTTTGTAGGAATTTGGAAGGTAAATTTCCTTCCAATTTCCGACCAACTTGTTTCCTATGAAACTCCTACCATATTTCCTACCAAATTTCCTACGTCGGTTGGGGTTGTAGGATTTTCATAGAAAATTTCCTACGCTTTTCTTACGACTTTTTCTCGTAGGATATTTCCTACGACATTCCTACGACATAGAGGTTTGGTTAAACTATGGTAGGTTTATCGTAGGAAATATTTCGTACGATAGTTTTCATAGAAAATTCCGTAGGTTTTCTTCATGCTTTCTTGTAGTGAAAGTCCCCTTGCAGCCGTGTAACACTGTTTACCCTATTATCAATAAACCGCCGCATTTCTTCGAAAAAGCTAAACACTCTTTGTTCTTGATTTTGTAGACAGATTCTTCGAGATTAAGAGTCGTGTTGTATCAAAGATCCATCAGCTCTCTATAGTGCACCTTCACTCCACCATCACGAATCTATCTTCGATCCCACACGAGAGAAGCGATCACCATCGTGTCAGATCTTCACGCGTGAGCACACTTTCTTTGACAACGCCGACGATCGTCCTTTGAAGAAGCCTAGTTCGTTCGTGTATTGTAAAACCTCACCACCGAGGCTTGCATCACTATTATATCATTTTTACCGATCTCTTGCTCTTTATTTGGATAAACTTCCATGAATTTGAAGAATGCATGGGTTTGTGCACAAACCTTGGTTACTTCTTTTTGACCTGTATTCGTTTTAAAGATTATTGAAGGGATGAGAGAGAGAGAGAGGTTCCATACTTGCGAAGACATGTCTTATGAGACCTAATTAAAAGGAAAAAGTATGTTTGATGTATACCAAGCCTCAAGTTGAGAAAATTAAGTCCGGTTAAGTCTATCAAAGATAACATCAATGTTAAAGTCAATCAAACTTCCAAAAGATAGGGAGTTTCAGGTTTGTCGTTCAACCAATGGTGGTTGCAATCTTTTGTTCTGACATGATTACTTAAGAGTTAATATGTATGTGATTTCTAGAGAACGTCATGGTGGGGTGAAGATTGATCGAACTTCACACAAGGAAACTTGATCTCTGTGGTGATAGAGCCGTGTTCTTTTTTTCAATTATGATTAAGCTCGATCGATTCAGGCTAGGGAACGATCGAATTTTTTTGTGATTAGTTTTTCTTTTTCATGTTTTTCCTACAACAAATGTCAATAACCATTAATATTAAAAGAAATAGAAGCAAAATAAAAACAAACCTAGTGGGTTGCCTCCAACTTAGCACTTGGTTTAAGGGGTTAACTTGATTTGTTTTGGTTATCAAACTTGAAGTTGTGGAGGATTTTTTCTAAGAAATATCTTTTTTGATCGCCTTAAATCGAAGTGTGGGACACTTGGTTGAGCATTTTATGGGTTGTCTACGTTGATGATGGTGATAAGGAGTTGGTTTGAATGGGATGGTTATGTAGAAGGTGTACTTCTAATTTTTGTTTTTTTGTGAAAGAAACCTTTTTGTTTGGTCAGTTTATTACAACTCTAGTTCTAGCGAAAAAGGGTCCTCAAAGACTCTTTTCTTCATATGCTGACTAATCTTCTCGAGCATTTGGAGAGAGCCGATCTTGCGTGACTTAAGCTTGTTGTAAGTTCCCAGTGTGAAACGATCTTTGGTTAGTACAGCCCACACAAAATCACCCACTTTAAATTGGACGTCATGACGATGAGAATCCTCAGCCTCTAAATTGGAGTGTACATGTTCATGAACTACAAAATCATCGACAAAATCACACGTCCGACCATGAAAAGGGGAATGATCCAGAGAGATACAAAGTTCTGCGGGGCAGCGAGGTAATACACCATAGAATAATTGAAAGGGATTTAAACCGGTGCTTCTGTTAAGAGCTCGATTATGCGCAAACTCTGCTTGACAAAGAACATAATCCCATGACTTTATGTTATTTGCTACTAAACATCTTAACAAATCTCCCAAAACTCTATTTGTTACTTCCGCTTGACCATCCGTTTGGGGATGATAAGCCAAACTCATATCCAAAAAATTACGTAGAAGACGCCACAAAGATCTCCAAAAATGACTCACAAACCGAGAATTCTTTGTCAAACAGAGAAAAAATAATACAGCCACTTTGTTCTTTGTCAATGGACGAATGCATGCAATGGAGTTTGTACACTTCGCGAAAAAATAAAACAACCACTTGAACAACATCTTTAGTCTTCTTGCAAAGAATAAAGTGAATCATCTTCGAAAAAAGATCAATGAATACAAAGAATGAATTATTACCTTGTTGAGTTTGCGGTAAACCAAGCACAAAATCTATGCTGATGTCTGTCCATGGTTGTGTTAGAATAGGAAGAGGTAAATACAAGCCCGTATTCATGGCTTTCCCTTTAGTTGTTTGAAAAATCCCAGAACGCACAAGGAAACGCTCCAAATCTCGTCATAGTATCGGCCAAAAATACGACGTACTTACTAGCTTAAGCGTCTGATCTCTTCCAGTATGATATTTGCCATGAAGTTAGCGAATCAATTACAATCTCAAACTACACTCCGAAATGCAAAGTAGAGCCCCACAAAATAAAAACCCATCAAAAAGTATATACTCACTTCTAACACCTTCCAATGCATCATTCCAGATTTTGGCCAAAAAATATCATTAGGATACAAGTTGGGAAGCACTTCAAACCCAGTAACTAACACATGTAAAGTAGTTAACAACGATTGTCGCCTACTCATCGCATCAACCACCTTGTTGACTATAGCAGCTTTATGTTTAATATTAAAAGAGAATTGTTGGAGATATTCAAACCATGACGAGTGTCTCGCCGAAACCTTGTCTTGTGACCCTATGTGCTTAAGCGCGTCATGATCCTTGTATAGAAAATACTCGTGGTGAAAAAGATAATGACGCAAATTCTTAAAGGCTTGAATAACGACATATAGCTCTATATCATAAGTGCTATAATATTCTCTCGCTCCAGAAATCTTCTCACTAAAAAAAGGCAACAGGGTTACCCAATTGAATGGTCAATTCCTATCTTATAAGTGTCACAATGAAGCTCAAATGCAACATCAATTGACCTTGATTGCACGAAAGGCTACTTCAGCCTCACTTGTCCATATAAATTTAGTAGCCTTCATAATATCCGTAATTGGTGCCATAATAGTGCTAAAATGTGGCACAAACCTCTGATAAAATGAGGCAAGACCATGGAAGCTACGAACATCAGACACCGTTTGATACGATCTTGGTGAGATCTCCCAAGAAACACACTCTTGTTCGGTATTGGTTACGGATAATCCTTGTAGAACAAGGCGGGGAAGTAAATGGTTGCGTCGAGGGCTATGGATTGCACTCGGTAAACCTGAACCGTAGGCTAACCACCTAAGGAACGCTTGTGACTCGTCGGCTAACCACCTCGGAATTGGTTTGAACACAAGGCTAACCACCTTAGTGAACGGATGTGTTCAAAGAGCTAACCACTCTAGGAACGGTTTGATTTCTTGGCTAACCACCAAAGAGATCGAAAGTTCTTGAAGAACAAAAGAGAGACTTCTCTAAGAAAAAGGTATATATTGGATTCTTATTCTCAAAAAGATTACATAGTTTAAATAGGACTAGTATGTGAAGGGGTGAAGTAGAAAGCATTAAAAACAATGCATGGGAAATAACAAAGTCTAATTAAAGACTTTAACTCTTGTGTGAATGCCTCTTAGCCTCCCATCCTCTTATCGGTTGTTGACCGAGAAGTTGGACCAGCTCGGGAGATGAATGTTCTTGCCTCGTTAAAACCCCTTTTGGTAAACCCATTGGGACAAACCCAAAAGTAGGGAAAAAGAGTACAAGATCAAACACCTCGGTCCAACTTCTATGGAAAGTACGGGTGTTGTACTCGGATCACGTTGAGGACGGTGTGAGAGAGCTCGGAATTGACAACCGTATGTATACGGACCTCAGGAATCCTCGATCGCGAGTCCTGAGCGAGGGAGCTCGTCGATGGAGTGCGAGCTCGGGAATCCTTGAAGCATGGGAGTCCTTGAGGCGGGAGTCCTTGACGCGCGCAGCTTGTCATTGTAGTGCGAGCTCAGGAATTCTGAGCAGGTAGTCCTTTGAGCGCCGGAGCTCCGTCGAATGGCTAGTGCAGAGCTCGTACTTCACTCGGTGATCGACGTTGTAAGTAACTCCCAGACAGCCGATTTTAGCTTCTGTTTTCGACGCTAACGACCTTCGGGAATACAATGCTTCCTCGGATCCCTCTTCCAAAGCTGGCATATCCATGATCATATCATCCCCTCTCCTCTTGAAACAGGACTTGTTCCTCAAGTCTGCGCTTCATCTGTCACAAAAGGAAGAATGATCAGTGATGTTTAAAACTAGAATTCACGAAATACTTACCTTGGGAGATCAATTTTGTAAGCATTGTCATTGATTTTCTCCAAATTGTGCAATGGTCTTCAATCGAGGCAATAGTTTGATTTCCTTTCTTCCGGAAACCTATCCTTCCTTAAATAGATCCAAACTTGGTCGCCACGTTCAAACGTTCTTTTGGGTCCGCCCTTTGTTACCATATCTGCGGTATTGTCCGTCTTTATGCTCAATATTTGCTGTCGCCTTATCATGCATTTTCTTGCCACTTCTATCCTTTTCTTGCGCCCTTAATCTCTCATAGTACAAGGATTCGATAGAGTACTTTTAACAGCTCAACTCAAGCATGAGTAAGGGTTCAGATTAAAGTGTGTAGGTAGTATTCAAGCGAAGGAGAAGATTATGGCTAAATGATGTATCTTATGCAATATTCTACATGAGGTAAGCAATCCTCACCAAACTTTAAGATTCTTCTTAATCACAGCCCGCAAAAGAGTTCCTAAGGTCCTATTGACCACCTCGGTTTGTCCATCGGTTTGCGGATGACAAGTCGTAGAGAAACAAAGCTTAGTTCCTAGCTTAGACCACAAGGTCTTTCCAAAAATAACTCAGAAATTTTGATATCCCTATCCGAGACTATAGTCCTAGAGCATCCCATGCAAGCGCACAATCTCCTTAAAGAACAAGTCGGCGATGTTAGATGCATTACGTCTGATGGCAAGTATAAATGACCATTTTAAAAACCTATCATACACCACTACAAAGACCGAATCCTACCTTCCTTCTACTAGCGCAACAAACCTAACACAAAGTCCATCGAAATGTCGTCCATGTGCGCTAGGAATCGGTAAAGAGTGTATTAACCTGCGCTGCGTCTTGGATTTATTGAGAACTTACAAGTGGTGCATCGGTTGCAAATTTCTTTCCACATCACGTTCATGTGCGTGCCAAAAGAAATGTTTGTACAAGGTAAGAAAAGTGTATCTGCTCTCGT
>SMJT01000033.1:1290020-1354938 GCA_004349715.1 Crucihimalaya himalaica | reverse complement strand
AGCTGATCGAGATATACTTCATGCGGTGACAAAGGAACGAGAGTGATCTTCCGGCCTTTGTGTTCAAAAGAATGTTTGTTGGTGTAACCATCATGAACGGCTCTACGATCGTACTGCCATGGTCGTCCAAGTAAAATATGACCAGCCTCCATAGGTAGCACGTCACACACTACCTCATCTTCATATCTCCCAATTGCCAAGGGAACGGTGACTTGCCTTGTGACTTGGAGGGGCCTTTGGTTATTCAACCACCTTAGGCTGTACGGTTGCGGATGTCTCCTAGTCTCCAGGCCTAACTTTTCCACCAAAGTTATACTGGCCGCGTTCGTGCAACTGCCTCCATCAATGATTAAGCTACACACCTTGCTTTTAACAATGCATCGAGTGTGGAACAAGTTCTCCCTTTGTTCGTCTTCAACGACCTTCTCTTGGGAAATAAGAACACGCCTAGCTACAAGTAGCTCTCCATCAACCGCATATTCTTCTCCTTCATCGTCGTAGATAGGTGCTGAATCCAACTCTTTTTCGTCTTCGGTCACAATCTCACCGTCGTCCATTAACATCATGGTTCGTTGGTTTGGACATTTGTTCGCATAATGACCTTTGCCCCTACATTTGAAACACTCAATGTCACGATTACGAACAGTAGAAGTAGCCTCAGCCTTACCCTTGTAGTCATGTCCGGATGAGCTCGGTTTGAATTCCGACTTGGGCTTGGAATCGGTACGGACTGGGTAGCTCGGCTTCTCGATTTTGGCATAGCTCGGCTTAGAGGTGTAAGATGGCCGTTAGATACCCTTCCTCTTGAGTTGTTGCTCCACAAGAATGGCCTTATGCAACATCTCCTCCACGGTACCATACGATTGCATTTCCATCCGATCTTGTAATTCTCGATCCATTCCACTTAG
This sequence comes from Crucihimalaya himalaica, assembly GCA_004349715.1. NCBI lineage: Eukaryota > Viridiplantae > Streptophyta > Magnoliopsida > Brassicales > Brassicaceae > Crucihimalaya > Crucihimalaya himalaica. The sequence goes on along the minus strand of SMJT01000033.1, from coordinate 1,354,030 downwards.
GAATCTCGCCATAGTCGCATCGCCGGGCTCATCTATGTCAGCCTTGAGCATGAGCTTCTCCATTTCCTGGAAGTAATCCTCGACTCCTTTAGTTCCTTGTGACAACCTTCTCAATTTATGATGGAGTTCTCGAAGGTAGTGAGTCGGAACAAAACGCTTCCTCATAACCAAAGACATTTCTTCCCACGTCTCAATGGGGTTCTCTCCATTGCGTCTCCTGCTAGTCACCAATTGATCCCACCAGTCAATAGCATAATTATGGAACTCAGTAGCGGCTAACCTGACCTTCTTTCATTCGGAGAGGTGTTGGCAATCAAAAACTAAGTCGATTTTCTTTTCCCACTCTAGGAATGCGTCCGGATCGTTGGTTCCGTAGAAGTGTGGAATGCGAAGTTTTATACTGCCAAGATCATTGTCATTTCTTCTGACCGGGTGTTGTCTAGCTCATCCTTCCTCGGATGAGTAATCTTGCTCATAGAACGGATTGACTAGATGTTCGTCTTGCCGGTTTTGATGATTTTGCCGATAGAGTTGGTTTTGTTCTCGCCGATGTTGTTGTTGGTTTCTTTGGTCTCGCCTTTGCCTTCGTGGCACGCGTGGTTGTCTTTGTCCTACACTGTCGTCGGATACATGATTCTCGTCCATGTTGTTCTCAAGTGCAATGCCAACGTTGGACCATTGCTCGGCTTGCTCCTCTAGTCGGACCAAACGGTCGGTTACCAAATTCATCGTCCGAGTAAATTCTCTCATCATGGCTCTCATGTTGTCGTTGGATTCATGACTTTGTGACATTGTACCTCGCAAAAGTGTTTCTCTCGGTGTTTCTCACAACTCTCAAAATTTCCTCACAACACACTAGAAGTTCTCCTCGGTTCTTAAGGAACTAAATCGAAACTAATCGATGGTAGCTTCAAAAACAAATTAGATCACTAGATGAATATGAAGAGACAAGATAGGTAGAAAAGAATTGATGAACCAGATTTCTTCTTCTTCTTTTTTATTTTTATTTTATTTATTTTAAAAAAAAAAAAAACTGGTTTAATACTATAGATAGAAAAGAAAAGAAATTATTAAGAAAATGAAGAGGTAGAAAATGGATAGAAAATACCGGGTTTAATCAAGAGCGTGGCTCTGATACCACTTGATACGATCTTGCTGAGATCTCCCAAGAAACACACTCTTGTTCGGTATTGGTTACGGATAATCCTTGTAGACCAAGGCGGGGAAGTGAATGGTTGCGTCGAGGGCTATGGACTGCACTCGGTAAACCTGAACCGTAGGCTAACCACCTAAGGAACGCTTGTGACTCGTCGGCTAACCACCTCGGAATCGGTTTGAACACAAGGCTAACCACCTTAGTGAACGGATGTGTTCAAAGAGCTAACCACTCTAGGAACGGTTTGATTTCTTGGCTAACCACCAAAGAGATCGAAAGTTCTTGAAGAACAAAAGAGAGACTTCTCTAAGAAAAAGGTATATATTGGATTCTTATTCTCAAAAAGATTACATAGTTTAAATAGGACTAGTATGTGAAGGGGTGAAGTAGAAAGCATTAAAAACAATGCATGGGAAATAACAAAGTCTAATTAAAGACTTTAACTCTTGTGTGAATGCCTCTTAGCCTCACATCCTCTTATCGGTTGTTGACCGAGAAGTTGGACCAGCTCGGGAGATGAATGTTCTTGCCTCGTTAAAACCCCTTTTGGTAAACCCATTGGGACAAACCCAAAAGTAGGGAAAAAGAGTACAAGATCAAACACCTCGGTCCAACTTCTATGGAAAGTACGGGTGTTGTACTCGGATCACGTTGAGGACGGTGTGAGAGAGCTCGGAAGCTCGGACAAATGGTAGTGCGGAGCTCGGGAATCTTTGAGCGCGGGAGTCCTTGAGCGCGGGAGCTCGGTCGATTGGTAGTGCGGAGCTCGGGAATCCTTGACGCGGGAGTCCTTGAGCGCGGGAGCTTGGTCGATTAGTAGTGTGGAGCTCGGGAATTCTTGAGCACGGGAGTCCTTGAGCGTGGGAGCTCGGTCGAATGGTAGTGCGGAGCTCGGTGATTCATCAGTGATTCGAACGTTGTTAAGTAACTCTCAGACAGCTCGGTTTAGCTTTCGTGTCTTTAATCGCGTAACGGGACCTTCGGGAATGATCAATGCTTCCTCGGGATCCTCTTCCAAAGCTGGCGTATCCATGATCATATCACCGTTTGAGGAATAGGCCAAGAATCAATTGAACTAATTTTGGCGGGATCAACTTTTAATCCTTGAGAAGAAACTACATAGCCCAAGAAAAGCACCTCATCTACGCCAAAAGAACACTTTTTTACACCTCCAAATAATTTATCACATCTCAGCACCATGAGAACCTCACGTAAATAGACAAGATGTTATGCAAGAGAACAACTGAAAATTATTATATCGTCAAAATAAACGATGATAAAACGACCAATAAGAGGACGTAAAGCTTGATTCATAACAAGCATAACGTACTTGGCAAATTGGAGAGACAAAACGATGTTACAAGCCATTCAAACAATCCTTCCCTTGTTTTAGAGGCGATCTTCCGCTCATACCCAGGACGTATACGAATTTGGTGATAACTGCTCTTAAGATCCAAATTTGTAAAAAATAGAGGCGGAACCACTATGATCCAAAAGATCATCCAAACGAGGAATTGGAAATTTGTAATGTATCATGATCTTATTTATGGCTCTGCAATCTACACACATACGCCACGATCCATCCTTCTTCAGAATAAGCAAATCTAAAACATCACAAGGACTTCAACTTTCACGCACGTGTCCTTTAGATAGAAGATCCACTTGACGTCTTAATTCATCATGCTCCTTAGGACTCATGCGGTATTCAGGTCGATTCGGAAAAGTTGTGTTTGGCGTGAAATCAATACAATGTTGAATGTCACGTAAATGAGGCAAATTATATGGTAATTTTGTTGGAAAAGCCTCTTCAAACTCTGACAACAATAAACCTTGAAAAGCCTCCAGAACATCTAGAATAACTGACAAAATATTGGGTTTCATTAGCAAGATCAATGCAAGATATTCAGACTTAAATTCTTCCCACATCTGCGACTAATTAATCAAAAACACAAGTTTTGTGGAAGTCGGCGGAACTGGTTTTGGCACAGCCTCATTGCTTGGTACGAGTGGTTCAGAAGTTGTTTGAGAAGGAACCAAAGTAATGTGTTTTCCTTCGTAGGTAAAACTATGCTATTAGCCTATCGTGCATAATGCGTCAATCGTATTGCCAAGGACGTCCTAAAAGAAGATGACAAGCATCCTTCGAATTCAGCCATGCTAAAGCAATATGGTGTTAGGTGAGGTTGGTAAATAAGGCCAGTTTCGTGACAACTTCTTCGGAGATGATGTCTTCTCATCAATTGCTTCTTCTTTTCCCAAGAAGCGACACGCTCTTTATCAGCCCTAGCGCGTGAGTCTTTGGTTTGTTGCCACCAAGTAGAAGTTTGGCCTCAAAATCATATTGCCACTAGAGGCACACGCATAGCATGAGGTTCGTCTTTAAACGCTAGAAGCTCCTCTATCATGTTGATCCTGTAAAGAAACTTCTCTGGTTGTGTGCCTGTGAATTCCGGTAAATCCAACTTGAATCCTGATTCGCACCTCCAATTATCAGGTCGTGGTGCCTCGATGATACCTTGTTGCAAATTATTGCAACTGTTCGAGCTGTGCAAAAGGATTGTCATCGTCCACATTTTGATAAGCATGGGCGAGTGTTCGAAATGCAGCTTCCATAGTAGTACACATCGTATACATCATATCTTGTTGAAACTCGACCATCATCACCCTAAACGCGTCATTGTGTTCATCCAATTGCACTTGCAAAGACTTTTTAGGCGGCATGGTTAGGATTGCTTTGTCTCTAATACCAACTAATGCAGCGGCAATACGTTTGGTTCTTGAGAATCCATGGATTTCAAAGAAAAACAAATGTAGCTAAGAGTTCTCTGTTTTCTCGAGTATTAATGGATCTCAAAGACTTGAATAAAAGAAAACTTCTCTATTTATTAAGCAAAAAAAACTAATCCCAAACCTTACGATAATGAGAGTATTTAAGGAAAAAAAAAAGAACATAGCTCTTTGTCATTCGTAATAGAACTCTAATGGGGGGAAAAGTTGAAATGATTTGGGGAAAAAAGGGTAGAGGGTTTGATGTGATTATCTGGTGGTGAGATGATATCGATATGGTGTTAGTCTTTAGTTATTCTTTTTGGGTTTAGGGTCTGTTAGATCCAGGAGTTCTAAAATCTATAGTTCGGTTGTTGTAGAAATCGATTTAAGCGGGGAAGAAATCAAATCGAGTAGAAGGGTTCGATTCGATAAGTCTAGGGTTCAATTTGACTGGGAAGGGTTTGATTACTTAAGGTCTATTCTCTCGTGGAAGAAGAAGAAGGAGAAGATTTAATGGTTTTGATTTTTGGGGAAGTGAATTAATCCGAGAAGATTGTTGTTGAAAAACAAGCTATGAAGGTGAACAATGAGGTAATAATCTGCGAATTTTGATTCTTACTTATCGTTTTGACTATCAACTTCGTTTTAGTTTTCATATTTTCTTGCATGTTGGTGGATATTTGTCAACTAGTGACCAATACCTAGGAGGAGAGCCATATGAAGGTTGCTTGATATCAACTGAGTCCTTCACTCTTAGTTCAGTTGTGATGCTTATTAGAGACCTCCTCGAGTATGAAGATAACATGAGGAAGGTGTCTTGGTTTCCACCAGAATCGCCAGAGATGAGAGAAGATATTGATAATGATGAGGTGATAAAGATAGTGGTTCATTGTGCAATCGAGTCAAATGAGTTAACATTATTTGTGGTCCCGAAAGATGATCCATATATAGGTAGACACATAAATAATGGGTTATTTGGATTGTTAGAAGATTGAGTTGAGAAAGTATTGGCTGAGGGTGTTAAAGGTAGTGGTAGTGAGTCATCGTCAGATGAGGGTAGTTGTGAGGATCGGTTTGAAGAATTGGTTCCAAGTAGTAGTGATGAAGACTATAATTCACATCAGAGGTTGATGAGAGCAAGTATAAGAGGTTTTGTATTGGTGATGAGTACACTACAATTAAGTATTTTAAGAAGGATGTTAATAGATATGCTGTGAAGAAGAGGAGAGACATAGAGTATGAGAAGTCAGATAGCAAGCATGTAGTGGTGCTCTAAAAGAAAGTGTCTTTGGATGATTTATGCATCCTTCAACAACAATAGTAGTAGAGTGGTGATCTGATCTTTACAAGAAGAGCAAACTTGCACTAGCAAGGTACAGTGTCATTGCTTACCAATACTCGAATTGTTGAGATTTACAAAGAAGAATTCAGACTGAATCCACATTTCTCAGCAAAGTAGTTACAAGATAAGCTTCTTAGACGCAACATCATTGTGTCTTGGACAATCTGTGAAAGGACACGTCTGAAGTGTTTTAAGAAGTTTGATTAAGAGCAAGAGGAGTCATTTGCAAGGCTCTTTGATTATGTTTTTGAGTTAAAGAGAAGCATTGACGGGTCCACTGTTGAGTGTGAGATAAGAGAAAGCAGGTTCCATAGATTTTATAAATGTTTTGCTGCTCTTAAGAATGGGTGGAAAAGTGCTTGTAGGAAGATTCTTCATTTAGATGGAACTTTTTTGAAGTGGAAGATGACAGAGATACTAATCCTTGCATATGTGAGAGATCCAAATGATCAGATGTTCCCTGTGACTTGGGGCATTGTAGACTGTGAAAACACTGAAAACTGAATGTGGTTTTTTCAACACTTGGTTGAAGACTTGGATTTAGACCTGGGAATTGGGCTAACTTTGGAAAGTGACATGAAGAAAGGACTGATTGTAGCAGTGAAGATAGTGGTGCCATGTGTGCTAGACATGTGTATGCAAACTGGAAGAAGTCACATGCTGGAGCAGAAATTGAACCAAAGTTCTGGGCTGCTGCAGATTCATACTATCTCCAACAGTTGGACAGGAAGATTCAAGAGGTGAAGGCTTATTCTCAGGCTGCTTATAATGACCTGAAGATATAAGTGTTTTGTCCATGGTCAAGGTATGCATCTTCCCTTTAAGTAATTGAGAACTTGATTATATTTGTGTTATTTTTTAATTCTTAGTTGGTATATCAATGGCAGGGTATATTTTAAAGAGTTTGCCAAGTGAGATGCGGTGGAAAACAACCTTGGAGAGTCATTCAATACAACTATTCAGGTTGCAAGAACCAAGCCAATTGTTGAAATGCTGGAAGAGATAAGAAAAATGGATATGGTGAGCAATGACAAGAAGAGGTCTGAAGTAGATAAAGTGAAAGGAGAGTTCACTCCCTAGTCAGTGGCTTTGCTAGAGCAGCATATTGACTTGGCAAAAAATTGCAGAGCTTTGAGTTGTGGTTTGGGAAGCTATGAGGTAGGGTATGTTAATCATAAGACTAATATGAGGATTATGAGATTTGTAGTGCAGGTGCAAGGAGAAATCAAATGCATATGTAGATTGTATATGATCAGTGGGATCCCCTGTTGCCATATTGTCTATGCCCTCAAGCTTGAGAAGAATACAAATCAAGACCCAAAAAAGCTCATATCTCTTGGTTCACAACAGAGAAGCTGAAGCTTTGTTATATATTAGGGCTGAAGGCTGTGAATGGCATGAATCTCTGGTGGGTGACTACAGATGTTAGAGTCATGCCACCTTTTTTCAAGAGGTTAGTTGGAAACCACTAGGTAAGAGAAAAAGGGAAACAGGTGAAGCAAGACAAGGGAAAGTCTCCAAAAGAGGCACTAAAATTGTAAGGGTTCTAAACTAAATTTATATTGTAAGTCATTTATGTTTTCTAATATTTTTGTATTCTGACATTTTATAAACATTCTATGCAGCATTGTAGCACATGTGGACAAGAAGGATACAACAAAAAGTTCTGTAAAAATGAACAAATGCTTAAGTCGGCAAAGAAACCACCTGGTAGACCAGGAAAACACATGTTGCACCACCAACTTGGCTTCTTGGTGCATCATCATCACAACTAAATGCTCCAAGAAAAGAGCCTATGTATGACACAGGACCAATGTATCTACCAAAGATAAAATTTCTTGAAAGCCCTTTCAATTTATTCCATCTAATTGGTGTCACTTGTGTTTTGAGTTTCCCGTGTCATTGTTGCACAAAAGGTATGGTCTGTTTACCAACCCTTTAACATGTGATGATTATGTCTCTGTTGGCATGTCAGTGATTTGATACACGGGACAATATTGTCCTACCAAGCAGTCTTTATAGAGGTAGGGAACGCAAGAAGATGGATCTGAGATGTGGGCGTGGTCGTGGATAAGAGAAACAAGTTGTCAACTCGTTTGTGTTAAAGTTTTTTGGTATGCGTGTTCACTTTTTTGGTGTTAAAACCATAACCCAAACAATTCGATTGTATTCTGGTTTGTAAAACCTTGGTATCATGTCACTACCACCAGCTTACTTACGTTGTCTTTCTTTTGGGTATATTATCTATCACAAACCAATAAAAACATTAACCATTCAAAGAACCTTAATCTTTGAAAAAATACAAACCATAACAACAAAATGCAAACCATAACAAATCCGACTGTCAAAATACCAAATTACATAGACCAAAATACATATTCGATTGTCATAAAATAGAAATCTGACTGACATCATTTAAAAACTTGAAGAACCTTTCAAAGGGACACAAAATCGAAATGTTCTTCAGCCGAATACTACACCAATCTTCCATATTTCTTTCATACCTTTCATAATCTATTTATACTAGTATATTATGATTGCTAGCATAACAAAAACCGCAACAATCGCATTCTTCAACCCCACTGCAACAATCATATTCTTCAACTCCACCGCTATTCCATCACTTTTCTTCGCAATCAACGCCTTAAACCTAGCAAACTCCATATCATTTCCATTTAGGAGGTCCAAGAGGTGATCAATCACATCTCTATGAGCTTGAAGCATTTCATGAATTTCATCCAAGTTAGGATAGTCATGCATCTCTTGCCTCAGCTTAGTTAGCTCCTCCATCATTGCCTCATCCCACCATTTCCAAATGTGACATCCACCATCCTACACATACACATATACCCCTGTAATTTCACCAAAATTTAACAAGAATTTTAACTCGTAATTAAACCAATATTTAGCAATCAATTCAACAACAATTTCATCACACTTTAACAAGAAATTCAATCCGTAATTAAACAAGCAATTCAACATTTAGCTAAACCACATTTTAACAACAAATTTAACATGTAATGTCTGACATCTCTATTCCGGCATGTGAAGAATAGTCTTCCTGGGTTTGTCCTAGTGAACGATGGTTCAATAATTGGAGCTCCAACACAATAACAAAACGTAGGGATCCCATACTCTTCTTCTTGATGCTCGATTAGTCTAGAGGAAAAGGAACTTGAAGATATCGTGGAGAAAAAGAATAAGGTTGAAGAAGAAGAATAACAAGGTGGAAGGAAGAGCTTGAAGAAGAAGAACGAGGTATAAGAAGAAGAAGAAGAACCCAAAAATCTACTTCTCTCAATTTGATTTCTCCCAATTTGATTTCTAATTTCAGGGGTTTAAGAGATGTTGTTTCTTTCAGCATCATAACGATGCGTCTAAGACCCCATTAATTTTTCCAACGGCGTTGACAAATGCCATGTAATTGATATGGCGAGGGCTATTTAGAGGGTGACTTTTAAAGTCATGGTATTGACTTGCATTGTTTTGTTTTTATGTGGAGGGTTGACATGCAAAAAATGCCAACTTTGAGGATTTTTTTGCATTAAAACCATAAACTAATAAAAGGAAAACAGAAATTAAGCCTAATTAGATATGATAGATGACGCTACATCAATATACCATAAGAGATGCTTCTATTTTTTGTGAAAGATTCAGAATCGATGTTCAAGAGGGACCGGTCAGATTGGTGAGGGGTTTGATCTATTTGTGTATGGGATCAATCGATCTATATGAGGGATCAATCAATCTGTATGCAATATCGATTGACATAAGATTGATTGAATTTGTAGATTCCTGATCGGTTTGTTAAAATTGTTGCTTTGTTTCCAGTGTTTGGTAGAAGTTTCGATGGCTGACTTTCTAAGCATGGAAAGGTGTTTGTTGGTGAAGAACGTCTCTAGATATTGGTGTTAGACAGGCTAGTGATTTCAAGTAATTTTGTTTCACTTTTTGGCAATGTAAGAGTAGTTGTTAGATCGTAAGATTTTAAAAATCTTTGGCAAAGTCATCAATATTCATCTTCTAGGTCAGTAAGATAGAATGTTGCATGACAAATCTAAATGCGACAGGGATAAGCTAGAAATAATGTAAATATTTAGTTAATATATTGTGACAATTTAAAAATGCAAGAAAGTAGAATGAAATTTTGCTTATAATACTAATGAGTGATAATCTTGGAAATAAAGCAATCTCCATAATTCATAGATTAGAATAACTTATAATAATCAAGGTTATATATGTTTGTCTTCTTTCTATCGATTTTTATTTTTGTTCTTGAATTCAAAACTAGATTATATGTAGAGTCTTACGTTCGTAATATAAACATTTAATTGTAGGCAACTTAACTAGTCAATTTTTACATTCAATAAATCTTGCTAGGACTAGTTTATCTTCGAGTATTGATAAACTCAGTAAGGTCTTTAACTCAAAGTTAACAGGTTAAGATGTGAAACTCGCCAAATTCTTGCTAGGGAAACCTAACACACTTGTGATGGCTAGATTAATCCTATGAATAAAAACTGATTCATGACTTCAAATACACGCATTATAAATGAGAAGGAACGAAGAACATGCAAACAATATTCTACCTTAAAATCACACACTTTTAAACCCAACAATGGAGTTACACAAATATGTTTAAAGTATTCATGGGTGATAGTGACGATGGAGACATGATACTTCTTTTCTGTCACAACTGATAAGATCTTCTCTAAAAATTACAAAGATGAAATGACAAATGAGAGAAAAAGACGTATATCACTTTTAAAGAGCATATAGATGAATTTTGAGGTGTGAGGAAGGTGTGTTCTATGCAGGGATCAAACTCCTCCTCATGGAAGTGAAAGCTTACATTATAATCTACTTTGTGTTCAAAGATGAAGAAGATCCATCGGTGAATTGTCTTTCATTGATGTCATAATTCTAATGTACAGTGGTAGTTATATCTTCAAAATGCTTGTTTTTTTTATGTTTGCATCCTTTCTTTCTAGTTAACCTGAGAAACGTTTTGGGAAAAACAACCAAAATCAAGCCGAACAATTTGCAGAATGAAATTCCATACCCAAATTACGATACAATGCATTTTTCGACCTGAACCGTCAAAATCTTAAATTTTATACCCGAACTACTACACGTTAGCAGAAACCAACTTTTACTTAGGGAGTGTTAATAAACTATTAAGTTTTGATGACTAAGACGCTACTCTGTGTTTGATGTGACAATTTATTGGTTCAAAACGACGTCATTTTAATAAATTTTAATAATTTTCAAAAATATTTAATAAAATTAAATTTAATAAAATCATTTCTAAAATAAAACATATTATGGCGGTTTAGGTTTAATAAATTTAATAAAATCATTTCTAAATTTAATAAAGTCAAAGTTGATTTCCGCAAACGTGTAATAATTCAGGTATAAATTTTGAATTTTATGGCGGTTCAGGTTGAAAAATGCATTGTATCGTAATTTGGGTATGAAATTTCATTTTGCAAATTGTTCGGGTTGATTTTGGCCGTTTCCCGAAAAGTTTTGATACCATAGTTGTAGAAAAATGCTCGAAAAGCATCAATATCACTCTTAACTCTTATTGAAAACCTAATGAAATGAGTATGAAAATGGGTGAAAATGTGCTATCATCAATGTTCTCTATTAATTTTTCCAAACTAATACTTGGTGAACTAAACGTATACACCTGCCATAGTTGAGTTAAGAAGTTAAGGGGCTGATTGGCGTGCAACTGTGAAGACTTTTACTTAATTTAAAAGTCTCTACAGTCAAATTTCCCCCAATCACGCTTTTACTTTATTTTTTATCTCTACAGTCCTAACAGTCCCTAAATTTTCTCTAACCTCTTTTACTTCTATTTTTTTTAAAGCCACAAAAACATGGCTTTTAGAAAACTGTACGCTTCTTTTTATTTTTTTAACACTGATATATATTAATCAATAATAGTAAGAATTAGATAAAACAATAATAATCAATAGAAAAATTCTACACAAAACAATAAAAACAAAATTATTTATAATAGGATCAAGAATCATTTAAAAACAATAAAAAATCAATAATCGATAAACATACTAATTCAAAAAAAAATGTAAAACGANGAAAGCTTGTAGCTGAGGGAATGCACAATCTATTTGGTACAAATTTCATCAAGGATGATTACTCAAGTGGGTATGTGACCCATTTGTACTCTTTTTCCCTTACCTTTGATTTTGTCCCAATGGGTTTTCCAAGGAAGATTTTTAATGAGGCAAGTGGGCTCACAATTCCTCAATCCCATCTTGTTATAATCATGCCTTGCCCAACAACAAATCCAATCATGATCCCAGGGCCAACAACAACATGATTTTCAAGAAGAAGAAGACTAATGGACGTTTTGTTGTTGTGTGACTCTTAGGGTTTATGTTTTTCTATTTATACTCTTGTATCTCTTTTCTGAACTTCATCCTGGATTGGATCATCAAAAATCAATCAAACTCTTTTCCTAACAATCTCAGAATTATTTCTTATGGTCTTATGATCGATTGTTATTTCTACAACATCTCTATTGTTCCATCTATCTCTCATATGATTGTGTTGCTTGTCTCTCCAAGCCACTCTCTACGTTCTACACTCTCAAAACCAGAAGTGGATTCCGCACACTTCTATCTCTATCCAACACTCACACCAGCTTCTTTGAGCGAGTCCTAGGGAGATCATATCAGATAGTGGCAAAGAAAACATGATAAATGAATACAGTAAATAGAAAGAGATTTAGATTACTTCTTTTCTGCCACAACTGATGAGATCTTCTCTTAAAATTACAAATTTGAAATGATAAATGAGAGAAAAAGACGTATAACACTTCTAAAGAGCATATAGATGAATCTCGAGGTGTGAGGAAGTTGTGTTCTATGCAGGAATAAAGCTCCTCCTCATGGAAATGAAATCTTAAATTATCATCTATTTTGTGTCTAATGATAAGGAAGATCCATCGGTGAAATGTCTTTCATTGATGTCATACTTCTAACGTACAGTGGCAGTTATATCTTCAAAATGCTTGTTTTGTTATGTTTGTATCCTTTCTTTAATTTCTAGATAATCTGAGAAAGTTTTTGATACCATAGTTGGTTGAAATATGCTCGAAAAGCATCAATATCATTGAAAACCTAATGAAATGAGTATGAAAATGGGTAAAAATGTGGTATCATGAATGTTCTCTATTAATTTTCCCAAACTAATATTTGATGAACTAAACGTATAAACCTGCCATAGTTGAGTTAAGAATTTTAGTTAGAAATCTTGTGATTTGCGACAAATGTATTACTATCTTTTTCTTTGCTAAATTTTGTGACCACTTTGCGACTAGTAAGCGACTACGCAAAGTTAAGAGACTAAAACGTCTGCAATTTAAGAAGGAAACAAATAATCGGTAAACAACCTCATACTTAGCGACTTAGGGACTGACTGGTTTAAACACAGCGGTTACAAGTGCGGGTGCGGAAGTTTGCAGAAGTGGTCGAGTGCGGTTTTCGGTGTTATTAAGCGATTTGAACAACTAATAATTATTGAAAACATATGCGTTTGCTGGTGATTTATGAATGAGTGACAACGGTTATAGTAGCGGTTTAACATAAAATATAACAAAAATTAAAATATATAATTTATATAGGAAAACTAAAATTGTATGATTATAATACAAATTTATTAGGAGTAGTTATTTTAAGATATTGGAAACATTTTTTAAATACAAGAAATACTTTAATTGTTATATATATATATATATATATATATATATATTATATGAAATATTAAATATATCTATATTAGTAATGTAGACAAAAATAATTAATCAATATTTGAACCAAACGTAACCGTCCGCTGCTGCAAACGCTGGCAGGAATGAGCTTTTAAAATATAGCGCTTTCAAGCGATCCTGTAGCAGTATATGGCAATCTGTGTGAATGTTTTTAAACAGTAGCAACCACAATCGTCTGCAAAAATCTCAAAATCTCATACACTAATATATATATATAGTCACAAGGGTTTTGTGGAAAAAGTTGGGAAGAAATTATATAGTTTCCAAAGGGGACTATAAATGGTCATATGTAAATGGCGACTGATTTAGGAGACCGTAATATGATAGGTTCCAAAGGGGGATATCATAGGCCATATGTAAATGATGGCTGATTTGGGAGACCGTACCTTTCATTTTCATCCTTCTTTTGTCTAATGCATACATACATATATGCATTAAATTTATATGCACTAAGCATTTTAGAAGTTGACATAAAAAAACTAAGCATTTTAGTGAATGTGCGGCACTCTCCCCCCTACCCGGCAAATATAAAATAAATTAAATTTACGATATTAAACACAATATTACTACTTATAATCTCGATACGTTTTCTCTTATTCTTCCATGAAGACGAAGAAGACTCTTTCAATTGTCATCTTGCTAAGCTTTCCCGTTTAATTATTGCATGTACTTCAAATGATAAGTGAATCAATATCCTACTATCTTGATATCCCACTGAAATGACTCAATAGTTTTGAGATGATACTTTGCATATATGACCTCCAAACTGCTTCTTTGAATCTCTTTACTTTGGTTATGCTGCTCGAGCTCAATTTTATTCACTTTATCCTCCAAGTCTTCCACTTGTTTTTCAATGGCAATAAGTTTCTTTCTGAACATGACATCTGTTTTTCTTTCGGATTTTTTTTTTATTATTTAAAAATTGCTCCATGAGATTGTTCATCTAGTTGTCAATATAAGCTCGAGTTGCCTATGAGTTTAAGTGTTCATCTTATACCCACTAAAGCATCGCAAATTTTTAAGAAGATAATTTGTCTCAAGCTTCATAACTCTGCATTAATTGGATTATTGGTTTGCGAGAGATCCTGGACGTTTAGTTTATGGGACAAAGATCGATCAATCTGTAGTGGGGATTGACCGATTTGTCAGTCTCTTAAGAGTATATAATACAGCGGTAATACGTTTGATTCTTGAGAATCAATGGATTTCAAAGACAAACACACGTAGCTAAGAGTTCTCTCTGTTTCTCAAGTATCAATGGATCTCAAAGACTTGAAATAGAAGAAAACTTCTTTGTTTATTAAGCAAAAACAACTAATCCCAAACCTTACAATAATGAGAGTATTTATACTCCTCTAAAACGCAAAACCCTACTTATCGAAACTTGACGCACAAGTCACGTCTAAATTGATTTATAAAACCCAAAGCTAATATTTGTAAAAGCCCAATAAACTAATAAAAATAAAACATAGATTAAGCCTATTAAGATATGATAGATACGCTACATCACGTCTCCCGGGGTAAGAAGAAAATTCGCCCTTGAATTTTCATTGTCATTGTCTTGGACATATGGAACCAAATGCTTGACATTGAAAACATCAGCCGTGTTCATTTATGGAGGCAACTGAAGATGATAACCATTGTTATTAATCTTCTCGAGCATCTGGAGAGGGCCGATCTTGTCCGACTCAAACTTGTTGTAAGTTCCCAGTTTGAAACGATCTTTGGTTAATACAACCCGCACCAAATCACCCACTTGAAATTGAATGTCACTAGGATGAGAATCCGCAGCAGACTTGTATTTTTCCGTAAGAGCCTCTAAATTTGAGTGCACTTGTTCATGAATGGCTGCAAAATCATCGACAAAATCACACGTCTGACCATGAAAATGGGAATGATCCAGAGAGATACCAAGGTCTGCGGGGCAACGAGGCAACACACCTTAGACTACTTAAAAGGGAGTGAACTGGTGCTTATGTTATCTTCCACTAAAAATTTGTAACAAATCTACTAACGCTCCGTTTGTTACTTCTATTTGACCATCCGTTTGGGGATGATCAGCCGAACTCATGTCCAAAAAAGTACGCATAAGACGCAACAAAGATCTCCAAAAATGACTCAAATACGGAGAGTTCTTTGTCAAGTAGAGAAAAAATAAAACAACCACTTTGTTCATTGTTAATAGACAAAGGCAGCCCATGGAGTTTGTACACCGCAAAAAATAAAACAACCACAAGAACAACATATGTAGTCTTCTTGTAAGTAATAAAGTGAACCATCTTCGAAAAACGATCAACGACCACAAAGATTGAATCATTACCTCGTTGAGTTTGCGGTAAACCAAGCACAAAATCTATGCTTATGTCCGTCCATGGTTGTGTTGGAATAGGAAGAGGTAAATACAAGCCCGCATTCATGGTCTTGCCTTTAGCTGTTTGACAAATCCCACAACGCATAAGGAACACTCTACATCTAGTCGTAGTGTCGGCCAAAAATATGACGAACTTACTAGCTTAAGTGTCCGATCTCTTCTAATATGACATTTGCCGTGAAGTTCATGAATCAATTGCAATCTGAAACTACATTTCAGAATGCAAAGTAGAGCCCCACAAAACAAAAACCCATCAAAAAGTAAATACTCACTTTTAACACCTTCCACTGCATCATTCCAGATTTTGGCAAAAAGGATCATTAGGATACAAGTTGGGAAGAACTTTAAACCCAGTAACGGACACATGTAAAGTCGTTAACAACGATTGTCTCGTACTCAACATATCAGCCACCTTATTGAGTGTACAAGCTTTATGTTTGATAAAAAAAGAGAATTGTTGAAGATATGCAAACCATGACGCGTGTCTCACCGAAACCTTTTCTTGTGATCCTATGTGCTTAGGTGCATCATGATCCGTGTATAGAACAAACTCGCGGTGAAAAAGGTAATGACGCAAATGCTTAATGGCTTAAAGAACGACATATAGCTCCACGTCATAAGTGCTATAACATCCTCTCGCTCCAGTAATCTTCTCACTAAAAAGGCCACATGTTTACACAATTGACTTAATAGTGCGCCAATTCCCATCTTATAAGTGTCACAATGAATCTTAAATGCAACATCAAAATTAGGTAGAACTAATACAGAAACAATTGTCAACTTGACCTTGATTGCACGAAAGGATACTTCAGCCTCACTTGTCCATATGAATTTAGTAGCCTTTATAGTGTCCGTAATTGGTGCCATAATAGTGCTAAAATGTGGCACAAACCTCCGATAAAATGAGGCAAGACCGTGGAAGCTACGAATATCAGACACCGTTTGAGGAATATGCCAAGAATCAATTGCACTAATTTTAGCGATATCAACTTTTAATCCTTGAGAAGAGACGACATAGCCCAAGAAAAGCACCTCATCTACGCCAAAAGAACACTTTTTCACACCTCCAAATAATTTATCACATCTCAGCACCATGAGAACCTCACGTAAACAAACAAGATGTTATGCAAAAGAACAACTGAAATGAATATATTATAAAAATAAACGACGAAAAAATGACCAACAAGAGGACGTAAAGCTTGATTCATAAAACGCATAAACGTGTTTGGCAGATTGGAGACACCAAACGACATTACAAGCCTTTCAAAAAATCATTCCCTTGTTTTAGAGGCGGTCTTCCACTCATCATGAGGACGTATAAGAATTTGGTAATGTCCGCTCTTAAGATCCAACTTTGTAAAATAGAAGCGGAACCAATCTGATCCAAAAGATCATCCAAACGAGCAATTGGAAATCTGTAATGAATCGTGATCTTATTTATGGCTTTGCAATCTACACACATACGCCATGATCCTTCCTTCTTCAAAATAAACAAAGCTAGAACAACACAAGGACATAAACTTTTATGCATGTGTCCTCTAGAACGAAGATCTTCCACTTGACATCTTAATTCATCATGCTCCATATGACTAATACGATAATGAGGTGGATTCCGCAAAGTTGCACTTGGCACAAAGTCAATACAATGTTGAATGTAACGTTAATGAGGCAAATTATCAGGTAACTCTGTTGGAAAAACATCATCAAACTCTGACAATAAACCTTGTAAAGCCTTTGGAACAACGAGATTAACTTACAAAATATTGGGTTTCATTAGCACGATCAATGCCAGATCGTCAAACTGAATTTTTCCCACATCTCCGATTTATTAATAAAAAACACAGGTTTTGTGGATGTCGGCGGAACTGGTTTTGGCATGGCTTCATTGCTTGGTATGAGTGGTTTAGAAGTTGTCTGCGAAGGAACCAAAGTAATGTGTTTTCCTTTGTAGGTAAAAATATGCGTATTAGCAAACCTATCTTGCATAATGCGTCGATCGTATTGCCAAGGACTTCCTAAAAGAATATGACAAGCATCCATTGGTAAGACATCGTAACACACAAAATCATTTTAATTCAAATCCATAGAGAAAGGTACACGACAACGCTTGGAGACACGAGTATCCTTGTTCGAGTTCAGCCATGCTAAGTGATATGGTGTTAGCTGAGGTTGGTAAATAAGGTCAATTTCGTGACCGCTTCTTCGAAAATGATGCTTGTTCAACTCCCATAGTATAATCATGCAACACACTTTTCCCTGAATCGTACAAGTGGATTAATAAATGTTAGTCCTGAACCATGATTCTTCAACGCCACTGGGAAGAAGATGATTATGTCATATCATTAACATTGTTCATGTGTCACCTAAAATTTGTTCTTGTTCTTTTTCTTCTCTACCCTCCTCATCTTCATATTCATCAGAGACATGATCATCACTAGCCAAGAGACCACGATGATTAAGTGGAGGGAAACTCGCTTAACGATGTCCCTGCTCGCCATACTTAAAGCACTTGATAGGTGTTGAACGTTGTTGCCCCATAGATGTGTTACTAGCCGACGAGTCTGCTAGTTTCAGTTTTGATCCGTCAATTTAGTAGCCCCTGTTTCTAAAGCAGCACTAAGGCTTGTACGCTGAGAGTTCCATGCCGCAGTTTGACTACGTGAGTGTTGCTCAGTTAAGAGAGCTAATTGATGAGCCTTTATCAGAGCTTGAGGATTCAGTCTCTTAGGTTATCTTTGGGTGTTAACAGTTGCATGGTTAGGTTGACAGGATTAGGCGCTGACTCAAAGGTACTGAAAGAACTCGATGATAGGGTTTTCATCAATGGTGCACCGAATTTGGATTAAACTAAAGCAATGTGTGTTGAGTTTGTAAACGCAATCCTCCAACGTGATACCATCTGTTCTTTTGTTTCTATTAAAGTATTCCTAGCCATCAACGAATAAAATTCTGAAGCATACTCATCAACGCTCTTTGTTCTCTGCCTCAAATTTTGGAATTTTGTATACATAGTCCTTGTGTAAAGGAGAAAAGATTTTCTCATCATTCGTTTAATCTTTTTCCAAGAAGGGACATGCTTTTAACTAGCCCTAGCGTATGATTCTTTTGTTTGTTGCCACCAAGCAAAAGCTCGGCCTCGAAATCGTATTGCCACTAGAGGCACACGCATAGCGTCAGGTACGTCTTGAAATGCTAGAAGCTCCTCCGTCATGTTGATCTAGTCAAGGAACTCCTCCGGTTGCAAACTGCCTGTGAATTCTGGTAAATCCAACTTGAATCCCGATTCCCACCTCCGGTTATCAGATCATGGTGCCTTGATGAAAACTTGTTGCAAAGTACCACTATTCTACAACCCTCCAAGCTGTGCAAAAGGATTGTCGATAAAAACATCGTCCACGTTTTGCTTAGCATGGGCAAGTGTTCGAACTGAAGCTTCCATAGTAGTATGCATTGTATCCATCATACCATGTTGAAACTCGACCATCACGCCCTAAACGCGTCGGTGTGTTCATCCAATTGTGCTTGCAAAGACTTTTTAGGCCGGATGGTTAGGATTGCTTTGTCTATGATACAAACTAGTGCAGCGTTAATATGTTTGATTCTTGAGAATCAATGGATTTCGAAGAGAAAAAAACGTAGCTAAGAGTTCTCTTGTTTCTCAAGTATAAATGGATCTAGAGAGAGGAGAATTCAAAAACTTGAATAGAAGAAAACTTCTATGTTTATTAAGCAAAACAACTAATCCCAAACCTTACAATAATGAGAGTATTTATACTCCTCTAAAACGCAAAACCTTACTTATCGGAACTAGACGCACAAGTCATGTCTAAACCAACTTATAAAACACTAAGCTAATATTCGTAAAAGCCCAATAAACTACGGTTTCATGCAAAAAACCCTCAAAGTTGGCATTTTTTGCATGTCAACCCTATACATAAAAATAATGCAAGTCAATACGATGACTTGAAAAGTCACCTGCTAAATAGCCCTTAGCCATATCGATGACGTGACATTTGTCAACAACTCATGGAGATTAAAACGCATCATTTAGCTTGGCTTGAAACGACGTGTTGTTCGGAAAATCAGGTTGATTTTAAGGAAAAAACGACACAACTCTTTGTCATTAGTAATTAGAACTCTAATTGGGGGGGGGGGAATTAAAATTAGGGTTCATATTGATTTGGGAAAGAAGGGGAGAGGGTTTGATGCGATTTTTCGGTGGTGAGATGCTATCTTGGTGCAAGTTTTTAGTTATTCTTTTCCTGTTTAGGGTCTATTAGATATAAGAGTTCGAAAATCCGTAGTTTGGTTATTCTAGAAGTCGATTTGAGAAGGGAAGAAATTGAATCGAGTGGAAAGGATTCGATTCGATAAGTCTAGGGTTCGATTCAAATATGAAGGGTTTGATTACTGAAGGGTCTTCTCGCGTGGTAGAAGAAGAAGGAGAAGCTTTAACAGTTTTGATTTGTGGGGAAGTGAATAATTCCGTGAAGATTGTTGTTCAAAAATAAGCTATGGAGGTGAACGATGAGGTAATAATCTGCCAATTTTGATTCTTAGTTATTGTTTTGAGTATCAATTTTGAGATTTAGCAAGCTTAAGAAAATTTGAGTTCTAAATTTTTTCTAACTTTGGTTTAGTTTCGATATTTTCTTGCATGTTGGTGGATATTGGTCAACTTGTTACCAATACCTTGGAGGAGAGCCACATGAAGGTTGCTTGATATCACTGAGTCCTTCAGTTTTAGTTTGGTTGTGGTGCTTCTTAGAGAGCTCCTCGGGTATGAAGACAACATGAGGAATGTGTCTTGGTTTCCACCAGAAACGCCAGAGATGACAGAAGACATTGATAATGATGAGGTGCTAAAGAGAGTGGTTCATTGTACAATCGGGTCAGGTGTGTTAACATTATTTGTGGTTCGTGAGGATGATCCATATATAGGTAAACACATAGATAATGGGTTTAGCTGGATTGTCAGAAGATGAAGTTGAGGAAGTATTGGCTGAGGGTGTTGAAGGTGGTGGTAGTGAGTCATCGTCAGATGAGGGTGGTTGTGAGGATAAGTTTGAAGAATTGGTTGCAAGTAGTAGTGATGAAGACTATAATTCACATCAGAAGGGTTGATGAGAGCAAGTATAGGAGGTTTAGCCTTGGTGATGAGTACACTACAATATAGTCTTTTAAGAAGGCTATTAATAGATATGATGTAAAGAAGAGGAAAGACATAAAGTATGAGAAGTCAAATAGCAAGCTTGTAGTTGTTATTTGCTCTGTAAAATAGTGTCTTTGGGGGATTTATGCATACTTCAACAACAACAATAGTAGAGTGGTGATCATATCTTTACAAGAAGAGCATATTTGCACTTAGCAAGGTACAATGTCATTGCTTACCAACACTCGTATTACTGAGCCTTACAAAGAAGAATTCAGATTGAATCCACATTTCTCGGCTAAGTAATTAGAAGATAAGCTTCTCAAACGCAACATCAATGTGTCTTGGACATTATGTGAAAGGACACGTCTGAAGTGCCTTAAGAAGTTTGATGAAGAGCAAGAGGAGTCATTTGCAAGGCTCTTTGATTATGTTGTTGAGTTAAAGAGAAACAATGATGGGTCCACTGTTGAGTGTTAGGTAACAGAAAGCAGGTTCCACAGATTTTATATATGTTTTGCTGCTCTTAAGAATGGGTGGAAAAGTGCTTGTAGGAAGATTCTTGATTTAGATGGAACTTTTTGAAGTGGAGGATGACAGGGATATTGTTAGTTGCATGTGTGAGAGATCCAAATGATCAAATGTTCCATATAACTTGGGCCATTGTAGAGAGTGAGAACAGTGAAAACTAGATGTGGTTTCTTCAACACTTGGTTGCAGATTTGGATTTAAACCTGGGAAATGGGCCAAATTTGGGTAGTGACATGCATAAAGGACTGATTGTAGCTATAAAGATTGTGGTGCCATATGCTGAGCACAGAATGTGTGCTAGACATGTGTATGCAAACTAGAAGAAGAAATATGGTGGAGCAGAACTTGAATCGATGTTCCGGGGTACTGCAGATTCATACCATCCGCAACAGTCTTACAGGAAAATGCAAGAGGTGAACGCTTATTCTCATGCTGCTTATAATGACCTGAAGATATCTGTGTTTTATCCATGTTCAAGGTATGCATCTTTTCTTTAAGTAATTGAGAACTTGATTATAATTTGTGTTGTTTTTTATGCTTAGTTGGTATATCAATGACAGGGAATATTTTACAGAGTTTGCCAAGTGTGATACGATCAAAAACAACCTTGGAGAGTCATTCAATACAGCTATTCGGGTTGCAAGAACAAAGCCAATTGTTGATATGCTGGAAGAGATAAGAAAAAGGGATATTGTGAGCAATGACAAGAAGAGGTCTGAAGCAGATAAATTGAAAGGAAAGTTCACTCCCTATTCACTCGCTTTGCTAGAGCAGTATATTGACTTAGCAAAAAATTCCAGACCTTTGAGATGTGGTTTGGGAAGCTATGAGGTAGGGTATTTTTTAATCATAAGACTAATATGAGGGTTGAGGGATTTGTAGTGTAGATGCGAGGAGAAATCAAATGTAGATGTAGACTGTATATGATCAGTGGGATCTCTTGTTGCCATATTGTCGCTGTCCTCAGGCTTAAAAAGAATAAAGATCAAGACCCAAAGAAGCTCATATCTCTTTGGTTCACAATAAAGACGCTGAAGCTTTGTTATGCATCAGGGTTGTAGGTTGTGAATGGCATGAATCTCTGGAGGGTGACTACAAATGTTAGAGTCATGCCAACTTTTTAAACAAAAAAAAGACAAGTGGAGCAAGACGAGGGAAGCTCTCCAAAAGAAGCACTAAAATTGTAAGGATTCTAGACTAAATTTATATTGTGATTCATTTTTTGTTTTGTAACATTTTTTAATTCTGATATTTTATAAACATTCTATGTAGCATTATAAAACGTGTGGAAAAGAAGGACATAACAAAAAGTTTTGTAAAAATGGACCAAAGGGCTTGAAGTGTTTCACGCATTTCGTCCAAGTTAGGATAGTTATCTATCTCTTGCCTCAGCTTGGTTAGCTCCTCCCTCATTGCCTCATCCCACCATTTCCAAATGGGCTTGAAGTGTTTCACGCATTTTGTCCAAGTTAGGATAGTCATGCATCTCTTGCCTCAGCTTGGTTAGCTCCTCCCTCATTGCCTCATCCAACCATTTCCAAATGTGACATCCGCCATCCTACACATACACATATAACCCGTAATTTCAATAAAATTTAACAAGAATTTTAACCCGTAATTAAACCAATATTTAACGATCGATTCAACCACAATTTCATCACACTTAAAAAAGAAATTCAACTCGTTATTAAACAAGCAATTCAACATTTAACTAAAACAAATTTTAACAACAAATTCAACATGTAATGCCTTACATGTAATTTCGGCATGTGAAGAATAGCCTTCCCGGGTTTGTCCTAGTGAAGTTGGTTCAATAATTGGAGCTCCACCAAAATAACAAAAATTATGGATCCCATAATCTTCTTCTTGTTGCTCGATTATTCCAGGGTTATAAGAGATATCGTTTCTTTTGGTATCATAACAATGCTCCAAAGACCCCGTTAAGTTTCCCAACTGCGTTGACAGATGCCACGTAATCGATATGGCCGAGGACTATTTAGCGGGTGACATTCAAAGTCATAGTATTGACCTGTATTATTTTTATGTGGAGGGTTGACATGGAAAAAATGTCAAGTTTAAAGGTTTTTTGCATTAAACCCATAAACTAATAGAAGAAAACTATAGATTACGCCTAATTAGATATGATAGATGACGCTACATCAATATACCATAAGAGATGTTTCTCTGTTTTATGAAGGATTCAAAATCGATCGACCGGTCAGATTAGTGAGGGGTCCGATCTATCTGTGTATGGGATCAATCGAACTATATGTGGGATCAATCGATCAGTATGCAATATCGATTGACATAAAATTGATTGAATTTGTAGATTCCTGATCGGTTTGTTAAAAGTGTTGCTTGGTTTCCAGTGATTGGTAGAAGTTTTGATGGCTGTATTTCAGAGCAAGGGAAGGTGTTTGTTGGTGAAGAACGCTCCAAATATTGGTGTTGGACAGGCTAGTGATTTCAAGTAATTGTGCTTCACTTTTTGCCAATGTAAGAGTAGTTGTTAGATCGTAAGATCCTGGAAATCTTCGCCAAAGTCGTCAATATTCATCTTCTAGGTCAGTAAGATAGGATGTTTACATGTAAAATATAAATGTGATAGGGATAAGCTAGAAATAAAGTAATGATTTGGTTATATGTTGTGACAATTTAAAAAGCAAGAAAGTAGAATGAAAATTTTAATTTTGATAATACTAATGAGAGATAATCTTGGAAATAAAGCAATCTCCAGAGTTCATAGATTATAATAACTTAGATGATAATCAAGGTTATATATGTTTGTCTCTTTCTATCAATTTTTATTTTTGTTCTTAAATTCAAAACTAAATTATATGTAAAGTCTTACGTTCATAATATAAACATTTAATTGTTGGCAACTTACCTAGTCAATTTTACATTCAATAAGTATTGCTTGGACTAGTTTATTTTCCAGTTTTGATAAAGTCATTAAGCTCTTTAACTCAAAGTTAACAGGTTAATGTGTGAAACTCACCAAATGCTTGGTCGGGAAACCTAATGCATTTTTGATGGCTAGATTAATCTTATGAATAAAAACTGACTTCAAATACACGCATTATAAATGAGAAGGAACGAAGAACATGCAAACAACATTCTACCTTAAAAATCACACTTTTAAACCCAACAATGGAGTTACTCAAATATGTCTAAAGTATTCATGGGTGATAGTGATATGATCCTGAGTAGCATCATGGAGAAGCAGCTTGAACCGGATCATATTGCTGAGAATGAACGTGAAGGAAAGCTTGTAGCTGAGGGAATGCACAATCTATTTGGTACAAATTTCATCAAGGATGATTACTCAAGTGGGTATGTGACCCATTTGTACTCTTTTCCCCTTACCTTTGATTTTGTCCCAATGGGTTTTCCAAGGAAGGTTTTTAATGAGGCAAGTGGGCTCAAAATTCCTCAATCCCATCTTGTTGTAATCATGCCTTGCCCAACTACAAATCCAATCATGATCCCAGGCCCAAAAACAACATGATTTTCAAGAAGAAGAAGACTAATAGACGTTTTGTTGTTGTGTGACTCTTAGGGTTTATGTTTTTCTATTTATACTTTGTATCTCTTTTCTGAACTTCATCCTGGATTGGATCATCAATAATCAATCAAACTCTTTTCCTAACAATCTCAGAATTATTTCTTATGGTCTAATGATCGATTGTTGTTTCTACAACATCTCTATTGTTCCATCTATCTCTCTTATCAACGTGTTGCTTGTCTCTCCAAGCCACTCTCTACGTTCTACACTCTCAAAACCAGAAGTGGCTTCTGCACACTTCTATCTCTATCCAACACTCACACCAGCTTCTTTGAGCGAGTCCTAGGGAGATCATATCAAGTGGTATCAGAGCACTCATAGAAGCTTTGGTAATCTCGTTCTTTATCTATCAGCTTGTGTCTGTTCATCTTCTCTTGCAGATCTATTGTGTTCCAGTGTTTTGATCTGTGCTCTATTTTATGTTCGATTTTCTAGTGTGTTGTCTTAGTTTGTTTCAAGTTCTGTCGATTTGTTTCTAGAAATTGCCTCTTCAGTTTTTGTGTGAATTTTGTTTTCGTGAGAACTTGTTACTGATTTTGTTTTGCTGTCTCATTCGCAGGTACAAAACGAGTGAAGAAGGTGACAACATCAACAACAACAAACTATTCATGGAGGCTATGATGAAACGTTTTGAGCAGATGATGAGACAACAAGGAGAAGAGCTGCATCAGAGAATTGATCAGCTACAAGAAGAGTCTATTCCGAGGAGGACTCAAAAAAGAAATATCAATCCAGTTCGTAACCAAAGACAACCCATACACGATGATGATAATGTTTCTTCTCAAGGCAGTCCAAGGCGTGAAAGAGGAGCAAGGGAACGAACTGATGATGAAATGAAAGGCATGAAGCTGAAAGTTCCTCCTTTTCATGGTAAGAATGATCCGAATGCGTACTTAGAATGGGAAAAGAAGATCGAGATGATCTATGAATACCAAGAATATTCAGATCTCAAGATGGTAAAACTAGCTGCAACAGAGTTCTATGGCTATGCCATCAACTGGTGGGATCATATCACTATAAGCCGCAAACGCAATAGAGAGCCACCTGTTGATACTTGGAATGAGTTGAAAGCACTCATGAGGAAGCGTTTTGTTCCTAGTTACTATCACAGGGAGCTGCACCAAAAGTTAAGGCGCTTGACTCAAGGAAATAATAGTGTAGAGGACTATTTTCAAGAGATGGAATCTCTAATGATCAAGGCTGATATTATTGAAGATGATGAAGCAACCATTGCTAGGTTCTTGAATGGGCTAAACCGAGATATTCAAGATAGAGTGGAGATGCAAAGCTATGCTGATCTTGAGGAGATATATCACAAATCTATTCTTGTCGAGCAACAGATCAAAACAAAGGGATCAAGATCAACTTTTGGAAGTGGTTCAACTTCGGCTAGGCCTAGCTATGTCAAAGAAGAAAAGGCTGAAGTCGAGCCTAAGGTGTTTTCAAAACCATTCCCTACCAGTTCAGACTCCAAGGGCAAAATGGAAGCTACAACTACTAGAACTCGTGAGACTATTTGCTTCAAGTGTCAAGGAAGAGGACACATTGCTAGTGCAAGTCCTAACAAAAGAGTTTTGATTCTCCTAGACAATGGTGAGTACGAATCAGAAGAGGAAAAGGAGATCTCAGATTTAAATGAAGGACATGAGGAGTATGCTGTTAAAGGAGACCTTTTAATGGTAAAAAAAATACTTAACGTGCAAGCTAAGACAGAGGAAGAAGCACAAAGAGAAAATCTGTTTCACACTAGATGTCATGTGCAAGACAAAGTATGCAATCTCAAAATCGATGGAGGAAGCTGCACCAATGTGGCAAGTGAATACATGGTTAAGCTTGGTCTAACCGTAAAGAAGCATCCCAAGTCATACAATCTGCACTGGCTCAACGATGAAGCAGAAATGCGAGTGAATAGCCAAGTAACCATTTCTCTAACCATTAGAAAATATGAAGATGATGTGCTGTGTGATGTTCTACCTATGGGAGCAAGTCACATTCTTTTGGGAAGACCATGGCAGTATGATAGAAGAGTGACTCATGATGGCTCTACCAACAAATACTCTTACGAGTTCAAAGGCAAAAAACACACTCTTGTTCCAATGACACCATTCGAGATTTATCAAAATCAAAAGAAGAAGGGAAAGAAAGTTGAGAGCAAACCTTATAAGCAATCAAATTTCCTTGCTAAGGCTGATAATATCCATCAAACTCTTCTTTCTCGATCATTTAGTCCTCAATCTGCTGATAACGAAACTTTGTTGGGTTTATCTAATACTACACCAGAGTTGTCGAGTGGAAGATCTCTTGTTTTGCAGGAATATAAGAATGACTACTCAAAAGAAAATAAAAAGAACATGCTTCTCAACAAAAAAGATGAATTTGTTCGTTCTAATGAACCTTTAGAAGAGATTAGTCCGAGAAAAATCCAGTTTGGACAACTTGACTTCATCTGTCCTCCGAACGACTCATCCGAAGGCCTTATCTTCACCAAGATTCTTAGGTTAAGAGAACATCTAAATGATCAAACCACTACTAGACAAGGTAAGTTCTCTCATTCTAACATGAATCTTAAGACTAATGGTTGTGTTCCTTTGTTGTTTAAACATACAAGTGATGTTTTGCTAAGAGAGGAAGCGAGTGTTAAACTTATGGAGTTTAACCATTCCAAATCTGTATACACTAGAGAGCACGCCACACTTCAAACTCCAGCGCAGCTCACTTCCAAAACCGGCAATACAAACTTGCAAGGTAAGTATACTCCAAACTCAAGTTCTAATGGTTCTAACTTATCTTTGTTCTTAACAGATGGTCCTGATTTGAGGACAAATCCTTTTCAACTGGGGGAGGATGATATGATCCTGAGTAGCATCATGGAGGAGCAGCTTGAACCGGATCATATTGCTGAGAATGAACGTGAAGGAAAGCTTGTAGCTGAGGGAATGCACAATCTATTTGGTACAAATTTCATCAAGGATGATTACTCAAGTGGGTATGTGACCCATTTGTACTCTTTTTCCCTTACCTTTGATTTTGTCCCAATGGGTTTTCCAAGGAAGATTTTTAATGAGGCAAGTGGGCTCACAATTCCTCAATCCCATCTTGTTATAATCATGCCTTGCCCAACAACAAATCCAATCATGATCCCAGGGCCAACAACAACATGATTTTCAAGAAGAAGAAGACTAATGGACGTTTTGTTGTTGTGTGACTCTTAGGGTTTATGTTTTTCTATTTATACTCTTGTATCTCTTTTCTGAACTTCATCCTGGATTGGATCATCAAAAATCAATCAAACTCTTTTCCTAACAATCTCAGAATTATTTCTTATGGTCTTATGATCGATTGTTATTTCTACAACATCTCTATTGTTCCATCTATCTCTCTTGTGAACGTGTTGCTTGTCTCTCCAAGCCACTCTCTACGTTCTACACTCTCAAAACCAGAAGTGGATTCCGCACACTTCTATTCTCTATCAACACTCACACCAGCTTCTTTGAGCGAGTCCTAGGGAGATCATATCAGATAGTGGCAAAGAAACATGATAAATGAATACAGTAAATAGAAAGAGATTTAGATTACTTCTTTTCTGCCAAACTGATGAGATCTTCTCTTAAAATTACAAATTTGAAATGATAAATGAGAGAAAAAAGACGTATAACACTTCTAAAGAGCATATAGATGAATCTCGAGGTGTGAGGAAGTTGTGTTCTATGCAGGAATAAAGCTCCTCCTCATGGAAATGAAATCTTAAATTATCATCTATTTTGTGTCTAATGATAAGGAAGATCCATCGGTGAATGTCTTTCATTGATGTCATACTTCTAACGTACAGTGGCAGTTATATCTTCAAAATGCTTGTTTTGTTATGTTTGTATCCTTTCTTTAATTTCTAGATAATCTGAGAAAGTTTTTGATACCATAGTTGGTTGAAATATGCTCGAAAAGCATCAATATCATTGAAAACCTAATGAAATGAGTATGAAAATGGGTAAAAATGTGGTATCATGAATGTTCTCTATTAATTTTCCCAAACTAATATTTGATGAACTAAACGTATAAACCTGCCATAGTTGAGTTAAGAATTTTAGTTAGAAATCTTGTGATTTGCGACAAATGTATTACTATCTTTTTCTTTGCTAAATTTTGTGACCACTTTGCGACTAGTAAGCGACTACGCAAAGTTAAGAGACTAAAACGTCTGCAATTTACGATGGAAACAAATAATCGGTAAACAACCTCATACTTAGCGACTTAGGGACTGACTGGTTTAAACATAGCGGTTGCAAGTGCAGGTGCTGGAGTTTGCGGAAGCGGTCGAGTGTGATTTCGGTGTTATTAAGCGATTTGAACAAAAAATAACTATTGAAAACGGATTCGTTTGCAGGTGATTTATGATTGGTAGACAATGGTTATAGTAGAGGTTTAACATAAAATCTAACAAAAAATACAATATATAATTTATATAGGAAAACTAAAAACTGTATGATTATAATATAAATTTAAAATTCACTAGTTATGAGTAGTTATTTTAAGATATTAGAACACTTTTTTATATACAAGTAATATTAAATTATCTATATTAGTATTTAAGTTGAGAATTAAATAAAAGTTTTTTTAATGAACTATTATAACTAATATAGATAAAAAAGAATTAATCAATATTTTAACCATTCGCTGCCGCAAATGCTGGTGGAAAAGAGCTTTTGAAATATAACGATTTCAAGCGATCCTGTAGCAGTATAAAGCGATCTCTGTGAATATTGTTAAACAGTAGCACCACAATCGTCGCGCAAAATCTCATACACTAAAATATATAATATGTTATAAAGTGTTACCTTATTTTACCTGTATTTATGGTGGAAAATTATTTTAGGAAGGAGAATAATTATACCCGTAGAAGGAATAAAACAGATAGAAAGAGAGAGAGAGTTTATATGTTATTATGCTTCAGTTGTTATCTCTATTCTCAACATGATCGAAACACTTGTATTTATAGCAAAACAAGAGTCACTATGCATGCATTGCTCCACATTTCATTTCATTTTGCCGAAAGCTATTCACTTTTCGAAACATTTGAATTTGCAACACTCCCCCTTTGGAGACCAATGTCGCGCAATGCTCATCTTGCTCATACTTCATATCGCTTTGCCTCGTTAACACAACCTTTCTAGGAAAAACCCAAGACTAGTAGGAATAAAAAGAGTGCAACCGCACAACTCCCCCTCGAATAACCAGACTTATAAATCTCTTTGACGGCGCATTTCAATGTTGTAAACATGCTTTTTGAACACCGAGGTGGGGTAGTGATTTTGTGAAGAGATCTGCAGCGTTGTCACATGATTGGATATATCTCACTTCGATTTCTTTATTTTTCTCAAGTTCTTGGGTGTATGAGAAGAACTTTGGAGGGATATGTTTGGTTCTATCATTTTTGATATATCTTCCCTCGTCTGAGCGACGCATGCGGCATTATCTTCATATAAGATTTTGGTCCGTGTTTACGTTTAGTCCACTACATGATCGAATGTGTTTAAATATTGACCTTAGCCATACACATTCCCTACTTGCTTCATGGAGTGCAATGATTTCAGCATGATTTGAAGAAGTAGCCACAAGCGTTTGCTTCTGGAACGCCAGGATATAGCAGTTCCTCCGATTGTGAAAACATATCCTGTTTGTGATCTGGCTTTGTGCGGGTCTGACAGATACCCTGCA
This sequence comes from Crucihimalaya himalaica, assembly GCA_004349715.1. Taxonomy (NCBI): domain Eukaryota; kingdom Viridiplantae; phylum Streptophyta; class Magnoliopsida; order Brassicales; family Brassicaceae; genus Crucihimalaya; species Crucihimalaya himalaica. The sequence continues at coordinate 1,323,631 of SMJT01000033.1, read as the reverse complement.
TCTGCAAAACCAACCATTTGGTCTTTTGAATCTTTAGGATAAAATAATCCTAGATCAATCGTCCCTTGAAGATATCGAAAAAGATGTTTAATCCCATTCCAATGTCTTCGTGTAGGAGACGAACTGAATCTTGCCAAAAGATTAACAGCAAATGATATGTCAGGTCGAGTAAAATTTGTAAGATACATGAGTGCTCCAACTGCACCTAAATATGGTACTTCAGGACCAAGTATCTCTTCATTTTGCTCATGTGGTCGAAATGGATCATTCTCAACTTGGAGTGATCTAACAACCATAGGGTTAATTAGTGGAGTTGCTTTATCCATGTTGAATCGTTTTAGTACTCTTTGGGTATATGTGGAATGGTGCACAAATATACCTTTTGGAGAATGCTCAATTTGTAAACCAAGACAAAACTTTGTTTGTCCGAGATCTTTCATCTCAAATTCTCCCTTTAAATAGCTTGCTGCTTTCTGTATTTCTCATGAGTTCCAATTATGTTTAGATCATCAACATATACCGCAATAATCACAAATCCAGATGTTGTTTTCTTAATGAAAACACATGGGCATATAGGATCATTTACATATCCTTCTTTTGTTAAATGCTCACTGAGACGATTATACCACATTCGTCCGGATTGCTTTAACCATATAATGATCTTTGCAATTTTATTGCACATAACTCTTTGGGTTTGGAACTCAATGCTTTAGGCATTTTTAATCCATCAGGGATTTTCATATAGATATCGTATCTAATGATCCATACAGATAAGCAGTGACAACATCCATGAGTCGCATTTCAAGGTTTTCATGGGCTGCTAGACTCATAAGTAATCTAAATGTAATTGTATCCATGACTGGGAATATGTTTCTTCATAATCTATTCCTGGTCTTTGAGAAAAACCTTGAGCCACAAGCCGAGCTTTGTATCTCGTAATTTATTTTTTCTCATTTCGCTTTCAAACAGATACCCATTTGTATCCAACTGGTCTTACATCTGCAGGTGTAAGTGCAATGGGTCCGATACATTTCGTTTGTTCAATGAGTCAAGCTCTATTTGCATGGCTTCTTTCCATTTAATCCAGTCATGTCTCTTTTGACATTCATACACAGACTTTGGTTATGGATCTTCATTTTCTTCATTTATTCTTTTGATACAAGGAATGAGAAAATGTCATCCATAACATCCATTTCATTTCGATTCCATATCTTTCCTGTATGAATGTAATTGATAGAAATCTCATGATTCTCTTCATGCTCATGATGTTCTACATCATCATTCGTTTCATGATTTGATTCTTCCAAAATATTTTCTGCTATTTTGGGATCATTGACCTTTTCGATTTCCTTTCGCTTTCTAGGATTTTTATCCTTAGAACCAATAGGTCTACCATGCTTCAGTCGTGTTTTAGATTCACGTGTATCATCTGCTCTTCCATGGTCTTGTGGAATTTCAATCCGAGCAGGAACATTTGCAGCTGGAATGTGTGATTTAGTTACCGTTTTAGTATCTGCAAAAGCATCAGGTAACTGATTTGCTATACTTTGCAAATGCACAATTCGTCGAACTTCCAGTTCCGACTGCTTTGTAAGGGATCAAGGTGTAATAAAGATGGTACATTCCATTTTATTTCCTTTCTCACTTGTTTTTTTCTCCTCCTAGAACTGGGAATTCTTTTTCATCAAAGTGACAATCAGCAAATCTAGCCTTAAACATGTCACCAGTTTTGGTTCTAAGTATCGTATGATGGATGGAGAATCATAACCAACATATATCCCTAACCGTCGTTGTGGTCCCATCTTTGTACGTCGTGGGGTGCTACAGGCACATATACCGCACAACCAAAAATTCTTAGATGGGAAATATTTGGTTCTTGACCAAAATACCAGTTGTAATGGGGAATATTTATGATATGCAGGTTGTCTTAATCGGATAAGTGCTTCAGCATGCAAAATAGCATGTCCCCATACAGAGGTTGGGAGATTTGATCTCATGATCAATGGTCTTGCAACTAATTACAATCGCTTAATCAAAATTTCAGCCAAACCATTTTGTGTGTGAACATGAGCTACATGATGTTCAACATCAATTCCCGTTACCATGCAATAATCAAGAAATGCTTGGGATGTAAATTCACCAGCATTATCCAATCTAACTTTCTTGATAGGATAATCAGGGAATTTAGCTCTCAGTTTTATAATTTGAGTCATAAATCTTGCAAATGCTAGATTCCGAGACGATAATAAACTAACATGTGACCATCTGCTGGATGCGTCAATTAACACCATAAAATAGTGGAATGGTCCACATGGTAGTGTTATTGGTCCACAAATATCTCCTTGAATTCGTTCAAGGAACTTTGGTGTTTCTTTATCAATTTTGGTAGGCGATGCCTTAAAATCTATTTTCCAAGAGAACACGCAACACAAGTCTTTTTATTCCCCTGATTTATCTCCTGGATTTTCATTGGATGACCATGTGAGTTCTCTATGATTTTTCGCATCATTGAGGTGCCCGGATGACCAAGGCGATCATGCCATAATGTGAAATCTTTGGATTTCGTTTGATTGCAAGATTTGATTCTATTACATTTATGTATGTATAATGTAATCCAGAGGGAAGTTTTGGTATTTTCTCAAGGATTTTCCTTTCTCCTGATTTATCAGAAGTTATGAACATATACTTCTTTCCGTCTCGGTTGCAGATTGAGTATCATATCCTTGAAGATATATGTCATTAAAACTCAACAAATTCCTTTTAGAATTTGGAGAAAATAAGGCATTATCTATGAAAACTTCGTTCATTAGGCAACATAAAGTTGGCCTTGCCATTTCCTCAATCAAGTCTGCAGGACCTGATATTGTGTTTACAACCATTCTCATTGGTTTTAAGTTAGGGAATATTTTTTTTTCTTTCAGAATAGTGTGCGTTGTTCCACTATCTGGTATACAAATTTCTCTAACATTTTCTTTGGATATCATTCCGTTTTTATCGCTGTCCATTTATGTATTTAAGATAAAATTTCAATAAAACAAAGTAAACTTCATTAGATAAAAACATACAATAGTTATACAATAAACACTCAATAATTATACAATAATTTGTTGTTAAAAACAACATTATTCTTCAGGAATAATTATACATGGCATAACCGAGAGACTATTCAGTAGTCTCACTACAAGCAATTATTTATCCGCAAGGGTAGTCTCATCAATATCCATCTCAAAATCTGAGGCATTAAGGTGCGTGTCACCCTCAAAGTGTTCCTAAGGTTCACTTCCTTTCTTTTGCCTTTGATGGATCCTTGATATAATTTGCAAAGATGCATCGGAGTTCGACACACCTTGGACCAATGCCCTTTGTATCCGCATCTGTAACAGATATTTTCACGCTTCTGGGTGATATTTCTTGTTACTTCCTTTCCTTTGGAATTTGTTCAGATCGAACCCATTTAAATGACTTGCGCCCTTGTGGATTGTGAACTTTTCCACGTCCACGATTAAATCGACCACCACGACCCCGATGTGTTTGACTTCCTCTCCCTGGATTTTTCACATCCATTTTTTCCAGATTTTTCACATCCGTCGCATTCACTTCTGGGAATGCTTTAGTCCTGCAGGTCGAGCGTTGTGGTTTTTAATGAGAAGTTCATTATTCTTCTCCGCCATCATGAGCGCCACAATCAGCTCGGAAAACCTGGTGTACTTGCAGTTTCTGTATTTTTCTGCAAGAACATAGTGCTCTTTATGGAATGTGAGGTAAGTCTTATTGAGCATTTTCTTCTTCGCTCACATGCTTACCACAATATTCCAGTTGAGCTACTATTTTAACATGGTAGAATTATATTGTTCTACCTTCTCAAAATCCAGGAACCTTAAATTTGCCCATTCATCAAGAGCATGTGGGAGAAGTAATTGCTCGTTGGTTGTCAAACCTTTCTTTTAGAGCTTTCCACAATTCCACCGGGTCTTTTATATTGGCATAATCATGCATCAAATTTTCATCTAGATGCTTTCTCAGAAAAATTATCGCTTTTGCCTTTTCATGGGCAGGCGATTCACTTTTCTCTTTTATTGTGTCCAACAATCTTTCCGAATCTAGATGAAGTTCAACATCCGTGGACCATGCTATGTAGTTAGCTCAGGTAATTTTGAGAGCCGGAATTTTAAGCTTATCAATATTTGCCATTTGATTTTCTGTATTTAAAACAAAAGAAATAATATTATTAGATATATAATTTTAATTTATTTTAAAATATGCTGTTAGAAATTTTGTAATTTCGATTTTTCTAAAATAAAAATTACAAATTTTATCATTAGAATTTTTCTTTAATTTATTTTAACAATACATAAAACGCTTATATAAATAGCGCAATTACAAGAATTATAATAACATAAAAGATTAAAACAATATTTATGAGAAATTCTCCGGGAGTGTATTCTCCAACGGAAATTCAATAAATAGAAATAATAATAAAAATTACACTTAAAAGAAATAACAATCGAGATATTTTTCTTGGAATCTTGAAAACTCTTCTTCCATATATTGAAAATTCTTTTGAGAGAAATTTAAGAGAAGATGAAATATTTGAGATGAAAGAATGAGTGAAAATGAGTATATTTATAGATTGAAAATACTGTTCATTAGCCGTTGGAAAATTTGAAAAATAATTGAAATTTTATGTTATTTTCTAAATATGACCGTTGTAAATAACGGTTCTAAATAAAAATCAATCTGAAAATATTTGATAATTAATCAGATAATATTTACCAGTTTAGATATAATTTTATAGAACATGCCATTAATATATTGTATAATAACCACAAAATAACCAGCAATTCATAACATAATTATGATGACAAGATTAATCATATTTAAACAGTAAATAAATTATTAAAGCGGCAGAGCCGACCATAAATGTAAATGAATAATTAAACGAATAAATAAATTTTCAGGCGGTAAAACCGACCATTAATAAATAATTATGGTGACAGAGTCATCCATATTAAAGCAGTAAATAAATTGTCATGCGGCAAAACCGACCATGGACATAAATAAATAATTAAACCAATAAATAAATTGTAAGGGGGCAAAGCCATCCATTAACATAAATGAATAATGGTGCATTAAGCAACCATTGTAAAAAATAATATATTATTATAGAGGCGGTAATCCAGCCATTATAAGATATTATAAATATACAGAAAAAGTTGGAATTTTTAGAGTAATCGTGCTGATAACGTGTTATAGAGTGTTACCTTATTTTACTTGTATTTATGGTGGAAAATTATTTTAGGAAGGAGAATAATTATACCCGTAGAAGGAATAAAACAGATAGAAAGAGAGAGAAAGTTTATATGTTATTATGCTTCAGTTGTTATTTTTTATTTACAAATGATCGAAACACTTATATTTATAGGCAAAACAAAAGTCACTATGCATGACATTGGGCTCCACATTTCATTTCATTTTGCCCAAAGCACTCACTTTTCTAGAAACATTTGACATTTGTAACAATATAGAAATAGTCACAAGGGTTTTCTGAAAAAGTTGGGAAGAAATTAAATATGTTCCAAAGAGGGCTATAATAAGTCATATGCAAATGATGGCTGATTCGAGAGACCATAGCTTTCATTTTCCTCCCTCTTTTGTCTAATGCATACATACATATATGCATTAAATTTATATGAACTAAACATTTTATAAATTGACAAAAACAAAACTAAGCATTTTAGTGAGTGTGCGGTACTCTCCCCCTCTACCCGACAAATATAAAATAAATAAAATATATGATATTAAACACAATATTACCACTTTTGTACCATTATCTCGTACTATTATTTATTTTGTCTAACTATTCAGACATTTTTACTTTTGGTATGCCACTAATTAGACCTATAACATGGTATTTTGGTTATATTGGTATAATTTCGTTAAACTTTTTAATATGAATATTGTAAGAAGAAACATACATATTTTCGTTGGTGGTATGTGGAGCATACAATCCGGTGTCAATAACTCGAAAAATACAAATATAGAACTTGAACAATACTTGCATAGACATTTGTTATGTAAACGAGCTTTTATAGTTGAAAAAAAAACAAGAAAAGTAATATTGGTTTGACCAAAAAAATGGTAATATTGGTGATGGTAATGATAAAAGATAATAGAAAGTGATTGAGTCTTAAGAAACAATGATTTGAGTATAGTGGTTGCCATTGATATTGGTTTGTGTTTGTGTTTGTGTTTTGTCCAACATAATTGATTGGTATTACAAGAAGAGGGAACATGTGGGTGGGTATGAAGGCATTAATGTTTAGTGAGTGACATCAAATCAATTAGGATCTCCACAAGGGAACATACCCTGCTTTTCAACCCATTCCTCACCTCTTTCACACTTCTATTTTTTCCGTTTAATACTCCATCTGTCCCAAAATAAGTGATGTTTTAAAACAAAAATTTTGTTTCAAAATATTTGATTTTTCACTTTTCTATGTATAATTTATATTAATTTAATAATTTATGACCATTTGAATTCTACATTATTTTTTTCTATTAGTTGGATTTTTGTAAAAAATAAAACACTTATTATTTCTTAATCTTTGTGCTTTTAACTCAAACATCACTTATTTTGGGACAGAAACAGTATTAAAAAAAACATAAATTTGTCTTACTTTTTTCAACCACTCCATTAACTAATTCAAATCTAAAATTGCTAACAGTTTTACTCGTTTTAATATATTTCAGAAATATACTTTTTAGTTCTTGACTTAAAGTTGATAACATTCTGTATCATTCAATCAAAATATTTAGTTGTTATCATTATAGTAACAATTTGAATCGGTCTACTGTGTTTTGTAAATATCAAAAGTGTTTGCGTTTTGAATAGTGATAAATGTTTTCATTATTTAACTTTTTAATCGTTCAGACCAATTCAATAGCCAAACAAAATGTTCTACATATACAATTTTTATATTTTAAAACCTATCACAAATATTAAAAAAAAAACTAGAAGAAAAAAAAATAAAAATATATATATATATATATATATATATATATGTATATCCAGCATCTTGCTCATCATGCCTAATTATTCACAAGAATAGTTGAGAATAATTAGACAAATCTTATCTTGTTTATGAAATTGGAGGTTATGGTAGAGAGGGAACATGAGACTGAATTCGGTGAAAAAGAAAAATAGAAAAAGGACACATTCACATGCCATGTTGGTTTGGGTAAAGCTTTGTCCCTCTTCCATTGAAACGTCACATCTTCTTCTTAATTTTCATCAAAATTAAAAGATGTTAATGGCCCATCCATCCGTTTCACCATCTATCTTTTTTTTTATTTTTATAAAATTTTGATGTATAAAAGTTAAGGGTAGCAAGCGGACCAATTGCTTTTACAAAAATAAAAAATAAAATAACCAATTTTGAGATTGAACCCACCGAAAAAAGATATTAAACCCATTTAAGATAAAAGTCCACTTAGTCATCAGTGAGAAATGAAAATCATATCAATGGAAGGACAACTTGCATAATTTCTCCTGCTGCTTAAGGGTATTGAAATCGGAAAGCACATCACCATCTTAACGTCTTGCCGTAATTTCAACTCTTCCTGTCCTCTCTTTGGACTTTTATGTATAAGGGGTCTCCTCGTTTCCTCATCCGAATGTTATTGTCTATAGATGTTAACGTTTCTATAGAATTAGGCATATAAGTTGTCACGCCTTGATTTCAAGAATATGATGGTATATATCGAGAAGTTTAAAAACGTGATTTTGATATATATGCCACTAAAATGTACTCATCTTTCCGTTAAATTCTATCAAAACTCTATAGTTAACGGTATTTGAACAAGAGCAATTTCAGGATAGATGATCTATCAGAAAGTAAATTTCGCTACTGTGTAAATGAGAACAAAACATAGAGAATGTTCACGCGGTGTTTTGCAGGATTGTTAAATAAGTTTTAAAGTTTTTGGAAGTAGCGAAACGGATGGCGGACGTTAGACGAGGGTGGAGCCTACATGCAAATAAATAGCGTGGGATGCCCACGGGCGGTAACTCTAATGCCATGACTGTCCTCATCCATGGCCTCACGTCCTCTCTTGGTTTGTGGGCTCCACCCTCGTCTAATAACGGTTGATGCGCTATTTCGGGTGGCTTGAAATACTTGTTTACCTTCTCATGTTTTATCCTCATTCACATGGTACTGAAACTTACTTCCCCGTATGCCACATATCCTAAAACTGCTTTAAATTTTGACGGATTTTAAAACTTTCCAAATCGATCAATTTAACCCAAAATCTCTTTTTTCTTTTTTTCTTTTAATTTTGGGTAATGTAATTTCTCCTTACCTAAAAATAATTTGTCCTCAAATTCAAAAAATTTACCTGAAACAGGTGGAGATACTTCTTTTTCATCTCAGACTTAAACTCCCATGTCGCTTTTTGGGTGCCATAATTCCTCAAGATAATCATACCAAGGGAATAGTTGTTCTCCTAAGCTCTTTCATCCTAGTCTCCAAAATTTGAATGGCTGGTCCACACGCTCCAGATTAGACCATGATACCAAAATTTTGGTAAGCAAAGTGTCAGACTGTAATATGGAGTAGACAATAGTATGCACTAGAAAATACAATGATATACACAACATTGTACCATGATGAATGGTAAAAGTCGGACCATAATATTAAGTGACGTGTACAAAAAACAAAAAAAAATTGATTAATATTTTTAACAATAATAATAACTATTACAAGATATTTTAAAAACTTATAAATCAAAATATATTATTTCAATTTTCACATAACATATCGTCAACAGTTTCTCGGATGTTTGCCAGTCTTGTAAAAGGACCCATATCTTTTTATTGTTTTTTCCAATTATCTAATGTACTTCTAAATTCATTTCGCTTCATGTTTTCATTGAATTTACGAACAATATATGTTTTTTCTTGCTTATATGGGATCTTTAAACATATAGTTGTAACTAAAGCTTCATCGTATAATTCAATCAACGTTCTTTTTCTTCAGAAGTGTATCTCCAATCATATTTTTTACGAGTATTCATTACAAACATCTAAATAACATGAAAAATAATAATATAATTCAATACTTTTTTTAAAAAAGCAATCAACTAAAGTTATATCATTCAAAAAATAAATAAGTTATATTAAAATAGACAGTTAAATTGAACTCAGTCACTTATAAATAGAATGATAATAATCAAAAATAAAGCTTGAATCATTAAAATTTACAAGTCTAATACTAGAGGGTCCATGGTGTCTATGTTGTTATTACGTCTTGGTGCGGGAGGATTTATTGTATTCCTCGTTCTACCTCTTGACGACATGTCTATAATCACATAAGATTATAAATATATTAAAATTGATTAAAATATGAGACTATTATGAGAAAAAGATTATTAACATAAGAGTAAAAAAAATTGCGAAAGAAATAATTCTAACTTGTAAATTTGAGATGAAAAGTTGAAAATTTTCTGTTTTGCATTTTGTACACACCACTACATACCATGGTACAATGTTGATACAATGTTGTGCATACCATTTTATGTTGTAGTGCATACTATTATTGTCTGCTCGATACTACATTATGACGCTTTCCTTACCAAATTATTGGTAGGCATGGTCCAATACGCAGCATATGTACCCAACCATTCAAAGCCTAAAAAGTTTGAGTTTTTATTCTAGTCTCTCCCCAATTTTTTTTAATTGAATGTTGTGATTTTTACACTTGTGAATGATCATATATATACACATTTTTGAAGAGTAAAAAGAAACACAAATTTAAACAATGAGAAGCAAATACTCGGATCCAATTAGTTAGAGAAGCACATTTTTGTCTAATTTATATTATTGGTATGAATTTGGTACAAAACTTATAAGGAGTAGAATGAAAAAGTTGCAGACTAGTATGGAGTTTTGTAGTTCGGAGTGTTGCATACTAGTCTAATTTATTGAATGGTAAATTAAGAGCAGTATAGTCCGACTTTAAGAGTGTTTGGAGACGTTTGTAGAAATTCAATTAGTGTTCTAAGTGATCTTAAGATCCTTTATGATTATCTAATTAATATTTATGTTCTTAGGCTTTATTCATTTCCTCTGATATGAAATTAGAATAATGTTCATGGAATTTATGCATTCTCTCAAATATTTATCTTGTTTTCATTTGTTCTAATTTTTGTTTAAATAATTTTTTTCCTTGTTTAAATAAAAATGATGGATTTCATGATCTCAAAAGTAAAAAAATATGATGATGTTGGCAAAGTAGATTGTCATAAATGCAGATAGGCGAACAATCTGACGACCAACATGCATCATGTTTTTATTAGTTTTTGAGGAATGCTAAATGGGTACATCTATCCCATTCAAATCTACACATTTAAATTTGAAATTTATTTAACCCCACCCATATCAATATACTCTAACCGTCTAAGCCCATTTAAATATATTTAGACTCATTTAACCAAAATATGATAATTAATTAATTATTAATTATTATTTTTATTTAATATTATTAAATCGTAATAGTGTTTTTCAGTTTAAGAAATACTGGTTTTTGAAAAATATAGAATTACGTTTTCTCAACATAACTTCGGAATCGTGTATTCCAGGAAAAACTGCCAAATCGTGTTTTACACAATACATATTGCGTTTTCTCATCCTGATTGTGGAATCGTGTTTCCTTGCAAAAATTTCTAATTCATGTTTTTCAGCCAATTTTATGGAATCATGTTTTCCCTTAATAATTACGAAAACTTGTTTTCTGCTAAGATTATAGAATTATATATTTCCGCCAAAATTCCAGAATCGTGTTATCTTTCTAGGAAGCCGCATCTTGATTTAAATGCATATATGCCTTTTAATTGTTTTTTAATTTCACTCTATGTACCCAAACAACAACACTACAAGAAAAAAACCCGATTTCCTACGGCCATTATCGTAGGAAAATAGTAGGAAACAACGGTTTCTTACCGTTTTCCTATGAATTTTGTTCGTAGGAAATATTCCGTAGAAAATATTCTGTAGGAAATCGAAAAATAGTAGGAATTTCGTAAGAATTTTCCTACGAAAATATATTGGTAAGAAATCTCGTAGGAACCTGTGGTAAGAAATTTTTAACCGATTTCCTACAAATATATGCTTAAGAAAATATTTCTTACCATTTTCTTACCAGTTTCCTACAACTATCTTGGTAGAAAATTCTACCATTTTCCTGTGAACATAATAAATAATATATTAATTAATCTAGATTCAAAAATTATATTAATTTCGAAATTTAAATTAAAAATTATACAAAAGTCATCAACTATTAATCCTAAAAATATATATATAATTAAAATTATTTTACATAACAAATAAATTAAATTAAATTAAAAGTCTTACACGATCCTTGAAAAAATTGGAGTCTGTCACAATCCAACCAAAGATGATCCAAAATACTAATTAGTTTCAAACATTACCAAGATTAATTATTAGCAGATCTCCGATTCCATGCAAGCAATCTCCAAGTTCCATTGGTCGCAAACAGGCTTCTCCATCTTTTGTGTGATCATCACCAGAGTTTGAGCTGTCCTCTTCTCCACTATTAGTCCTTTCCGAACAATCAGTATCAACAACTTTTTGAAGTTGATCCATCCTTCCTGGAAGCTTATATTCTTTTAGGTACCTGAGTGAGGTTAGTTACAACAATTTAACACAAGCATCACGTTCTTGTTCAAATAAACATACATAAATGGTCTGTTTGTTAACTTCACTCTATTGGGAAATCAAGAAAGTAGAATGCAAGTGAAAAGCAAGAGAAACTTACATTTTTCCTTCCTCCATGGCCTCTTCAAACCGAGGTTGTTTGCACTTCAGGGGAGACCGTGAGAGAAGCCCTTTAAGAAATGAGACTTCTTGTGTGACTTGTATTCTATATTACCAAAGGAAAAATAGTCAATTCTCACTTCGATTTGATTTAAAGTATTTACCATTTAGTGTCGCCCATATGATGTCTCTAGGCTACAATTTTTGCAGAAACCCAACAACTTTTCCAGCATATATGTTGAAGGAGCAAAAGATGTAAGATTTGATGGAGTAAGATAATGCAAAATATTCCCCCCCAAAGCTATTGTTTCTAACAATATATGTACCAAGTTATAGTTGTGTAAAATGGCCAAAGATTACAGCAATATTTGTGAAGGAGCCAGAGAATGAACACAGATACGCATTACAAAAACATTGTCTTAGACCAAATATTTCTAACTATTTGTGAGCAGTACAAAAACAAGAACAACATTGTTAATAATCATAATAGAATCGTTCAAACAAGAAGTACATTGTCTTAGACGAAACATTTCTACATGCCACAAAGTTTACAAGAACCCAAAATTTTCTAAATATTTGTGAGCATTACAAAGGAAACACTACATACACACCTTAGAGTTCTGAGCTGCTGGAAGAGAAGAGCTTCTTACGAGATTTTCCAGGCCAATCAATTAATTTTAAAAACCCACCACAGGGTAATACAGAACAGAGCTGTGAAGACAAGACCAACTCAAACAATGTAAGACGTAGACAAAAACTTGAATTTCTTAAATAAATTCAAAGAAATCAGATCAAACATGAAGCAGACAAACTTATAAAATCTCAACAGTTTACCAAATCAGCAAGATCATGATCTAAAGCAAGTAAAGGCCGGAGATTTCTAGGGTTTTAAAATTATTGGCATCTTGTCCAGCAGTAGCTACTAGAAGAAGAAATAAAACAAAAAGGAAAGAGGGAGAGAGGAATAGTACTTGATTTTCATAAGAGCGAGTCGGTCGGCGACGGAGGTGTCCTTCTCCAGCTTAGGTTCCTTAGTTCCGAAGCTGTAGTTCGAAAGCGGGTACGTGTTCACAACCTGAGACATAGCCATCTCTCTCTCCCTTTCTCTCTAACCCGAATTCACTCGGACATAAATGTTCGGAATTTCCTTCCCCGTGACTCTCTCTCTCGATCTATCGATCGTCGCCGTCGATGGTGACATATTCGCATGCACCAGAGACGATGAACGAGTATGATTTCTTCGTTTCGTGTTTTAGATTCGAATAGATCAAAATCGACATAAAACATCAACTTGACATAAAACAAAACCCTAATCGAAGAACAAAAAGAATAAAATTACCTTGTTGATTTGAGCAATCACCTGGGAGAGAGATAGATCTCAGAATCAATGAAATGGGAAATAATGAGAATAGGCGAGTGTGGGGGTGTGAGACAGTAGGTTTTTTTTTAAATTAGTAGGAAATTGGTAGGTTTATTAAATAATAAATTTATTATTTCAATATCTGTTTCGTATGAAAATGGTAAGAATTTTACGATAATCTTACGACTGACTTTTGGATTCTGTTTCGTAGGAAAATAGTAGGAAAATTTCCTACGATAATTCTACGACTTGCTTTTGGATTCTGTTTCGTAGGAAAATGGTAGGAAAATTCCTACAATATTCCTTCCAAATTTTTTCCTACGAAACTCTTTCAAATTTCCTACTAGTTTTCCTACGTCTTGATGTGTTGTAGGAATTTCGTAGGACATTTCCTTCCGAATTCCTACGAATATATTTCGTAAGAAGATTTCCTACGCAATTCCTACGACTTATGTTTTTTGGAAAAATTTTGTAGGTTTACGGTAGGAAATTTTTCTTACGAATATTTTCGTAAGAAATTTCGTAGGAATTCGTGATTTTTTCTTGTAATACAATCCACAAGGAAAAAAATGAGTTAAAAATAAAGATCATATCCAAAGTTGAGATCATTGGCGATGAAAGTTGCGATTCTTCTTCACGCACCAGTTCGAAAAGAGCCTATTTCAAACTGTACTCTTTCGATTGTGCATTTTCCTATACGAACAAAACTAATGTGTCTATTCCAACCTGAATAACCAAAAAATTCAAATACCTATTTCAACTTGAACAACCATAAAATTCAAATAATATACATGAATTTCATGAAAAATGCCTGAATCAAAATTGACATTAACGGATGTTGGTCAACCGTTTACTATGCTGACTCGGATTGCTGATGTGACATCACATCTACTAAACGATGTCGTTGTGGAATAATTATTGAAGCCATTCACTTAAAAATAAAGCGCTTTAACCACCCGACTAAAGCAACTCTTCATGCAAATATCATCAATTTTAGCTTTATATATTCCACATATATAATCTTTCAAATAATAAAAAAGAATTTAATTTGTTGGCATCTTCGAGAATCTTCCCTTCTAAAACGTTTGAATCCCAATTTAAGCCTATATCTCCTTATTTATTGCACTAAGTCCATAATCTTGCAAAACACTAAAAAAGCAATAAAACCATCTTATTCTCGGTGAAAGGATACAAGATTTAGACACAAAAATGACTCTAAAAGGTAGTAAAAAGAGGGTAAACACATTCCCCCATACTTGAATTTTTGCTTGTCCTCAAGAAAAAAACAATTTTAAACTCGAATTCGGAGAACGAGTTGGGAGTTAGTAAATTTTAGGGAACAATACTTACAACGGGTCTTCCTTCCGTGAACTTCATCAAAAGTCGAGTCAGAGTAAAATCTACTTTCTGTACTTAGCCATGAGCTTAACAATATCCCATACTCTAAATCTCGAGATTACAAGTAAATCTCGAAATCAGTGAACTTTAGCCTTTTAACATTAAGTTAGAAAGTGTGTGTGTTCTCACAGAGGGAATATCGAACAAGTTATGGTCTCAGTAAAGGAATCATTTAATGGGAACTCATGTGTTTATTGGTATCCTAACAACCAGGATGCAAATCAATATGCATAATCACAGTGAGACACAAACCAATTGATGCATGCATAGCCTTCCTTTCACTAAGACCATCTTATCTATCTCAAAACCCGATATAAACTCTAAAGATATCCTAAAAATTATATTTGATGCATTTTTCAATAAAACTTAGACTTTTCCGGTTCCTTCTTTCTCCTTTCCTCATGACATTTTCGTTGTTTGATTTGTTTTTATGAGGGGAGGTGGAACTAGTTGTGTCTTTACATAATCAACCATCATAATAAAATTCAAGACACCATTTAGCATATTCTAAGCAAGCTCTAAAAATATGTTAACAAGACTTAATCGTATCGTACCTTACTAATCATCCCAAATCATTCGCCTAATATCCTTAACCCTAATGAAATACTAGCTATACCGGTCCGTATACTCCATAGTTTATGCACATGAATGTACATAATGGCGGTGATTAAATAGAATGCATGAGGTATGAATAAATGAAGGGTTAGGGTGCAAGGTGTGGTACTAAACTAAAATTGAGTCAAGCTATTCGAAGGTAAAAAGAGTGGCAAAACAAGGCATAAATTCGAATATCTATTCCATAGAAAGATTACCAAGCCCCTACGTAAGATAATTTAAGTCTGTATTCGATGTTCCACTAGATAACGCTAAGATCAAATCATTCAAGTTTCAGAATGGTAGGGGCTTTCCTGATTATTTCGTCGTTGATGGTTGTTCCAAACTTCAGCTCTACTTCAGACGCGGTCTCGAATAGGTTGGTGGAAGGTCGCCCCAAAGTAAGTCCGTTGAAAAAGCTCGTAATTCCCTGAATTTACTGAAAATACCCGATTAAAAGTTTGAAAATTTTCACCAAAATAACCATAATTGTACATCTGTATTCTCTCTTAAACTTGAACTACACTGTCCCGGTGTATAAAAAGGAGAAAGATAGGTAAACAAATTCAAAGAAAATAACAAAGAAAGTATCAATTCTAATAAAATCTTAAAAAGAAGTTGTTCAATTCAAAATAAACAAAAGAACAAAGGAAAAGAAAGAAAAAAGAAGACTCCAATGGATTGCCTCCCATTTAGCGCTTGTTTAGAGTCTTGAGCTGGAGTTGATGTTTTCTTGATGTTTCGGCAGTGAAGGTGCTTGAGTGGCTTGCTTATGTTCCATTCGTAATTATTGAGCAGCGGGAGGAAGAGTGTGGTAGTAAAGATCCTTGTCAACGTATTTGAAGCACATTCTCTTCTTGGCCAGTTCATGACGGCTCCTATGGAGGTCAAAAATACTCTTCCAAATAGGAGATATGGTCGATCATCGCCAAAAGTTTCACAGATTTGAAAGTCGACCATCACATCGAATTCTCTTATACTAACGACGACATGTCAGATATCTCATATAGGGTGACATATGGAGTCGTCAGCAAGGCGTGACCTCATGTAGGAAGGAGGCGGATTTGTTTATTCGAGGAGCCTTGCGATACTTTTTGACATGATGTTGCCGGAAGAGTCAGTATCACACAAAGAGTCTTCTAAGAAGATGTTCTCTATTGTTATCGGAATAACAAATCTCCCACGAGTTTCCATCTTCCTTAAGGTTATGTGAGATATCAAAAGAGGCACCCTTGCTGCAACTATCATTCTTTCTATCTCTTCTGGGGTTTCATCGCTTTTGCCGAACAGCTTCTGGATGTAGGGCTGCTTCCAAATATCTTTAAAACCCAATGTTCATGGTAGTCTCTCCATCAGCTCCATAAACTTTCCATATTTATATCCTAATATTGCTATTTGCGGTATTCTTACTGCAAAGCCTGGAGGAGTGAACCTCGGTGCCATTTAATAAGTAGGTTGGCGATCTGTAGAGTTGATTCTATCCGTCTCTTTGAACGTCATGCATTTTCCCAACTCTGCTCTTTTGTCCACCACCAAAATCTGTCGAGTTAGTTATGGGGCGGGTGAGTAGTAGACTGTCTTGTCGACGAGATGGAAGGACAATTTATACTTCGGCATATCTACCACGGCACCCAACTCTATTAAGGAATAGCCTTCCCAAGATCAAAAGCATGTCAGAACCTCTGACCATCTCGACAACTTGGAAATCCGTCGGAACCAAGCCGTGTCCGATTCTCACCTACAAATTAGGGAGGAAGCTTTGTGGCTTGGTTACTGAAGCATCAACAAATTTCAGGGTGCACAGAGGTTCATCAAAAATTTTGATCCTGAGGCTGTTAGCGACAGAGAGTGACATAAGGTTTACGCTAGAACCAATGTCACACAGGCAGTCCTCGAATTCTAGTCTGAAAACCAAGCAAGGAACAATGAACTTACCGGGGTCCTCGAGTTTAGGTAGTCATGTCAAGACTTTCTTTTATTTCATAATCATGTTCCTAATCTTATCAAATCCCTTCTCCTCCATCATGACACATTTAAAGACTTCCTTTATGGCAGGTAGGTGTGCTTTCGCTTCATCGTACGTCATTCCTTTAATCATTTCCCCAAGAACCTTTTTGAATCTAACCTTTTTTCCACTAGCTATCACTTTTTCAACGTACCATGGAAAAAGAACTTTAGGCTTGTATGTTCGAGGAGGTTCTTAATAGTCATGATCCTTCTGAGTGTCCTTCGAATCTTCTACTAAACCTTCGGGACCGACTTCACTATTTATTCCTTGATTTAGGTTTCCAACTGATTGGTGAGAGGGTTCAACTGATCGGTTATAACAGTTCTAGGGAACCGATTGGTTGTAGTGTAGCACCAATTGGTTGGCGAGTCTGAAATCATCTCTGATTTGACAACAATGACTTGTTCTCTAGGGTTTCCTTCAGCCTTTTTTGGGAGCATTCCCGGGGGAATCTTAGCTCCAGAGGCAACTTCTATAAAACCCGTATGAGAGTACTTATCTTCAATCTTCCCATTTAATAAGGTATACATGCCATCAACTTTGGTGTTGATGATCTCAGCCCTTTGCTTGTGACTATCCATCAGCTCAACCATCATCCTCTTAAGTTTGCTCTCTAGGGGTAATGAGTAGATCCTTAAAACACATTTTTCCCATTGTTGTATTGGAGCTTTCACTAGAAATTGTAGCCCCATAAATTCCTCCTTTGTTGTGGAAACCTTGAGGTTTAAGAGGATAAACTTGGTCTTGAGGATTCTCAACATTTGTTCTCCTGTATAAAAGGTTCAGATGGTTTTGGAAGTTATTGAAACACGTCCTCTGAGATAGTTAATCACTTTGGTTCTTTCATAATAGACTCCTTCATCGCCATCAACAGCTTGTTCTCCACTATCCATTGGTGCACATATCTCCTTCTTTTATAGTTTTAGCAGCAAATCAACCTTTTCTTTCAACTCTTGATAGTCATTCGTCTCCACACTGTTGATAATAGCCTTCCTTGATCTATCGTATTTAGGATAGTGATATATCAAGGTTTTTACCCGTTTTTAGCCATGATATAGGTCATTTTTTCAGTCATTCTAGTGTTTGTGTAGTCTTTTTGAGTCTTTTCAGGTTTTAGCACATTTGGAGCTTAATTGGAGCATTATATTTAGGGTTTTTAGCCACTTTTAGAGGAGACTGGAGTTTATTCATTATTCGGGTTTTGAGAGAGGAAGAAAAGTCAGAACCAAAGTGATTACTGCTTATTCTAGCTTCATGACCTAGAATCTGATCTTAGGTTGTTTGGTTGGCACGAAAGTGTAATTGATTGCCTGAACTAGTGTTAGATGAGCAAAAGACCTATTCGCAAAGAAATTTGGTTTAGGATTTTGTGAACAATTGAACCTGATCATTAATGCTTGTTTGAATTCATAGGATTTGCAACAAAATTTGGAATTCTAGGTTTAGACATAGATAATCTTCGCAGCGACGGTTGGTTGATTTTACATTTGTGTTTCAAGTTCAAGAACAGTGCCTAATATCCTCCTGACATTCTATTTGATTTACAATTCTGATTTACCGGAGAATTTCCCTAGGCTTAGCGTTTTTCCTCCATTGATTTTACAACTACTTTTAATCGTTTGATATTTTCAATTACATAAATTTTGCTTAGCATAATTAATATTCTATAATCAATTAAGTGATTTATAGAGTCTTAAAGGTTCGAACCCTATATACTGCAGCTACTGCTTTAGTACTTTTAGGGTATTATATTTGAGCATATCAGATAGTAGTTGCTATTGCTTGTAGCTAAATTCTCGATAAAGATGTTGGCTTCCCGAACAGTGTTGGAAGAAAATTTTCCTTGACTTGTCGTATCAAGGGCCATTTAGAATTTTTCAAAGGCACCTTGATAAAAGATGTGCAACAAGTTCTCTTGAGTGTATCCGTGATGCAGACATTCCTTCAAATATTTTCTAAACTGATCCTATGCCTCGAAAAAGACTTGATGAAATGTAAAAATCTTGTTCCTTAGCTTTGTGATTTTTGACTTCAGGTATAAATGGTTGATAAATTGATCCCGACACTCGATCCAAGTAGTTAGAGAACCCGATTCTAGAAGCCTCAACTACCTTGTAGCCATATCACCGAGGAAAAATCTAAATAGGGTCAAGAGTAGGTAGTCTTGGGACTCCCCATTTGCTCTCGTCATATTGCAAAGATCCTTGAAGTTTTAGACATGGTCCATTGGATTTACGGAGGCAAGCCCTTTGAAAATCAATTGCTTTACAAGTTGAATTATTGAAGACTCGATGCAGAAATCTTGTCTTTGCAGCATAGGTGGACAAATAGCAGATCTATCAGCATATAACCGATAAGTAGCGTTCTATACTCCTAAAGTGGCCTATGCAGGCCCATCGCAACTCGTAAACCGAGCGGTTGATTACTGTAACCGATTAGTTGTTCAAGACTTTCCAAACCGATCGGTTGGTGATGACCACCGACCGGTTGGCCTTGAACAATCAGACCAAACTATGGTTTCTCTACTCCTATCGGTGGAAAGATGTTTCCAGCATTAATTCCGTCAGCTCCATCAATAATTCCAACATCATTAGCAATGTTCTTTATTTGTCTGTTTTTTTATTCCTCCTATCTGTAGGCTCTATTTTTGCTAACTCGTCATTGTTTGGTTGTAGCAGGTTGTTAGAACCGTTACTCCTTTGATGCATAATCCTTCAAACAACGAGATAGAATAGAAATTAAAAAGAAAAATGAGTTTTAAAAAAAAATTCTAGACAAAATTTTAACTAAGAATCCAAAGGCACTCGTTAATGGTCCCTAGCAACGGCGCCGAAATTTTGTTGAGTGTTAAGTTTTACCCAAATAATTAGAGAAAGTGTACGATACACCACTCTAGTATTTAGGAATCAAATACACAAGGACCAAAACAAATTCATTATGGACTATGATAAATAAAACTTAGCTAGGACAATGCAAATGATTTTTGTCTGCTTTTAATAATCATAAAATGAAATGCATGATAGATAAGTTGGGTTATAGGGAATCCTATAGGATTTCTAAACTAGCAAACATGCAAATATTGTCAGGAAGCATTAAATCCCATCTCAAAATCAATCATAAAAGTCAGTTACCCTAATCCCTTATTGATAACGTACTAAGCTAAACAATCCTAATAGAAACTCTCGGTTACTATTAAGATCTAATAGATATATAAGTAAATGATCGATATGTTCACAAGACTTTCACCAACTCCAGTTGTGCAGAGGTACCTTGCTAACCTATGCTAGATTTCGACTCTCCTATCGACTCCCGTTGTGCAGAATTATCTAAAGGCAATACCTAAACTCTCGTCTTAGATAAGCATTACTAACAACCTAGGCGAAAAAGCTTATATCATTCTCTATCAACGGATGCATATTAACATTATCTAAGACATCCTAATAAAAACTTCAAAAGCCAACAAAGGATTACTCATGCATAATTACAGAAAATAAGCAAGACAATAATTAAAACATAATTGTATTACAAAATAAACAACAAAACCTAAAATAAAACTCTAGAATATTTACAATGATCTCTTCACGTATTTTTGTTCTCAAAACTGGATGATTTGGAACTGGGGTCGAGCCCCCTATTTATAATGCTAGGAAATTCTATAATATTTTAAAAGGAAGCTTCCTAAAGGCGGTCAACTGATCGGTGCACAAGGCAACCGATCGGTTCTTGAGTTCTTCTCACCTAATCGGTGCAATTTGCAACCGATCGGTTGGCATCTCCGAGAATATTCTCTTCTTGAATGTTTAAAGCCCACTTGAAGCCCATATCTCCTTATTTTGTGCAATACGTCCATAATTTTGCAAAACACTAAAAAGACACTAAAACCATCTTGTTCTCGGTGAAAAGATACAACATTTAGACACAAAAAGGAATCTAAAAGTTAGTAAAAACAAGGTTTAACACTAAAAAAAGGGGTTAACATACAAAAAGACTTTACGAAGGGTTTAAAGCACTAGGATGTAAATGGATCTTCAAAACAAAATTGAAAACCGATGGCACAATTGATAAATACAAAGAGAGATTTCTGCTGCAAGGATTATGACAAATAAGGTTAGAACTCCTTTGACACCTATTCTCCGGTTAGGAGAATAACTTCAATTATAATGCTAATCGGAGTTGCATCGTTAAGAGACTTGGAAATCCATCAAATGGATGTGAAAACGGCCTTTTAAAACGGTGATTTAGAAGAAGAGATATATATATGAAACAACCTGAAGGGTTATTGACCCCATGATAAGAACATAAAGTTTGTAGACTCATGAAGCCTGAAAATTTTGATAAGTAATGATGTCAAATGGATTTAGCAGCATTGAATGTAATAAATGCATATATATCAAAAGTACTCCTAACTAGTATATTTATTTATGTTTGTACATTGATGACATGCTCATCATTGGTAGTAATAAGGATATAATCCAGCAAACCAAAAACATGCTTAATGAACAGTTTGATATGAAAGACATGGGTCTTGCTGATGTCATTCTAGGGACTAAAATCACTAGGACTTCTGATGGAATTATTTTGTCTTAAGCTCATTATGATGATTAAGTACTTGAGAGATTCAAAAACTACATAAATGTTATTGCAAAAACTCCTCTATATTCACAATGTTACTTTACTAACAAATCATGTGAACCGGTATCACAGATATAGTGCACGCGTGATCTGAAGTCTAATGTACTAAACCAATTGTATTTGACCTGATTTAGCGCACACAGTAAACGTTTCGCTGCATCAATATTCCAAGTCATTAACACTGGAAAGCCATAACAAGAGTATTAAACTACTTAAGATACACAAAAATTTATGGGTTGTATTATGGTAAAAAGACCTGCAATTTTGGAAGGATACATTGACGCTAACTGGGTATCTGATTCCAACACTTCGAAATCCACAAGTGGGTATGTCTTTACTATAGGATGTGCATTGATATCATGAAGATCTGCGAAACAAACTCTATTAGTTAGATCAACCATAGAGTCAGAATTCATAGCTTTAGATAAACTCGCAGAAGAAGCAGAATGACTTCGAAGTTTTTTGGAAGATATTCCAATGTGAGAGGAACAAGTGCCAGCCTTATGTGTACACTTTGATAATCAACTGGCTATAGACCGAGCACAAAATACTCTCTATAATTGGAAGTTTCTTCATATTAAAAGACGACATAAAACCATTAGACATTTGATCTTTAGTGGCCTAGTTACACTAGATTATATGAAATCAGCCAAAAACCTAGCAGATCCATTACCAAAGGTTTAGCTCGAGATCAAGTTGTAAAATTGATATGATCATGGCTGAGGAAGGAGCTAAAGAAACTATGGAGAATGGAGAGCAGCTAAAACCAGAACTTAAAGAAAACAAGGACGGAGCAAAGGAGCCACTTGAAGCTGTGGAGACCAAGGAAGAAAGAGAAGATGCCTTACACATTCCCCTCGGTCCAATAACTCGGTCCAAGTCACTCAAGTTTAAAGAAGCTCTCAACAAACTCATACACACCATTCCGGGACAACTTGAGTAAGCTTATCCAACTACACTAGTTGTGATTCAAACTAATTAAGTCTTCATCAAGAGAGGTGTTATGGATTGCACTCTTTTTCCCTCCTCTTAGTTTTGTCCCAATGGGTTTTCTAAGAGAGGTTTTTAATGAGGCAAGCCCATAACACTTCACCCCAACCTCTTGATGAAACCAAAGCCCACTCTATATTATATTTATCAACTCGGCGAACAAGGAAGAGGAAGGATCATGTCAAGGCTTGTTTTGAACTTAGTCTTTGTTATTTATGTCTTTTGTTATTTCCTAGGTGTTTCGAACTCTATATGTATTCTCCCTTGTTCTTTCGTTCATTTCATCAAACTTCTTAATCCAAAAACCTTTCTCTAAGTGTTTGATCTTCTAGCTTGATTAGTGTATTCGGATTCAACATCCTTACATTTTCAAGCCTTCGAAAGTCTAAGAGTCATTCCGCACCTCTTAGAAGTTTCTTACAATCCACGAATCCGTTCGTTTGTTCACTGATCGCATACAACCCACGAAGTAGCATCAAGGGACGTGATCTTCCCCAAGGATCATATCAAGTGGTATCAGAGCTGCCTTCGTGAACCAGGTTGTGTTGTTTCTAATCTAATCTGTTCTAGTTTTTATGACTTTTGAAATTCTACAATCAATTAGTTCATATGTGTTTAGGAAAATCGATTAAAATTCTTTGATCTGTATTGTTGAATGAGTGTGTGTTATTTTGAGCCTATTTACTCGCTCTTGTGTTTAACCTTGCTCAGGAACGATGGTGGAATCACAAGACGAGGAAAATCATAGGGAAACCAATCGAAACCAGAACCATCCGAACCAGTTGCTATTGGATGCTTTCATGACTAGAATGGCTACGATGATGGATGAGAGACTTGTTAATATAAGAACTGATCTGGAAAGGTCTATCATGGAAAGGGACAGAAGAAATCAAGTTGATCTAGAAGCAGAACAATATTATAGTCATTCATCAAGAGGGTCGAGGAGAGGAAGACGCAACAGAGAAGAGAGACATCCACGTATTGTCGATCAACTTGCTGGCCTTAAAATCACAGTTCCTTCATTCCAAGGCACCAGCAACCCTGAAGAGTATTTGGAGTGGGAAAAGAAGATAGAACTTGTGTTCAATTGTAGAGAATACACGGAAGAGTACAAGCTGAAGATTGCTCCCACAAAATTTAAGGATTATGCTCTAAGTTGGTGGGATCAATTGGTCACAGCAAGAAGACGTGCTGGAGACTTTCCCATTGAGACGTGGAATCAAATGAAGATCCTGATGAGGAAGAGATTTGTGCCAAGCCATTACCATAGAGAGTTGTACTTCAAACTCAGAACTTTGTCACAAGGGAACTGTTTTGTGGAAGAATACTATAAAGAGATGGAAACTCTCATGATTAGGGCGGACGTTCAAGAAGATAGTGAAGCTACAATGGCAAGGTTTATGGGAGGACTAAACAGAGAAATCATAGACCGATTAGAGGTTCATCACTATGTCAAGATAGATGAACTTCTCCCAAGGCTATCATGTTCGAGAAGCTGATGTAAGAACATGATGGTGGAAGCGTCACAAGGCTGGACTCAAGTCTCAACTCTTTGGTCAGCAAGGGGAGTGGTAAGCGATTGAGAATGGATGAATGAATGAGATGATGATCGATTGAAGAGATGAGGATGGAAGAATGGAGGGTGGTTCGATGGTGAAGATGGAGTCGCCACACAAGGGTGATTACTTGTGATGAGACAGATCACTAGGTCGCCTTGATATCACTCACAAGGAAAGCTAGAGATTTAGGGTTTCAGAACTCTTTCTCAGAGAACGATGAAGAACTGCGTTATTTTATTGATCGCTAAAAAAAATTGATACATGGCTGCTAAGGAACCTTATAAAGGGGCTCGTGCAGCTGATGCCTTCTTGGGCGAAACCCTAATACAAATACTAATCTATAGTCTTAAAACATAATGAAATAAAAATGCATAAAATAAATAACACCTAATACAAACTATGAAATAAAATAAACCTATCTTCTAATGGACCTGCAAAATGAGCAAACACAATATATTTTAATGAAATACATACCTTATAGTGGGCTGGTCGAAAATGAGAAGGCTTGGTCGAATTTCATAGTCTCTCTTCATGGGCTGATCTCTGACAAGCTTAGACGGGCTGAATTGAGAAAAACATCTTCAAGTCTTGGGCCTCTTGAGTCTTGGTCGAATTCTTCAAGTCTTGAGCTAGGAAGCCTTGAACTGCCTTGTTGAATAATCCTCTTAGTCTTTTAGTTCCCGAACGAGTTCTTGGCGGCTCTCTCATTGTGGTAATGTCTTGAATAACAGAAGCATCTTCAAGGTCTTCTATAGGAATCTCGTCTTCAGCCTCGATGTCCTCATCATTCCCTCCCTCTTCAAGAGGTTCTGACCTCAGAACTTCATCACCTGCATGATAAGGAAGCAAGTCAGACACAATGAACACTGGGGAAATTGTTAACTCACCTGGGAGGTCCAGCTTGTAGGCATTGTTGTTGATCCTCTCCAGAACTCGGAATGGGCCAGCTCCTCTCGGTGACAACTTCTCCTTTCTCTGGTTTGGAAACCTCTCTGGTCGCATGTGAACCCAGATCCAATCTCCAGGATTGAAGATGAGCTCCTTGCGTCCTCTGTCTGCAGACTCCTTGTACTTAGCTGTCTTCTGCTCAATGTTCTCTTTCACTTTCTAGTGCAGCTTCTTAATGATCTCTGCTTTGACTTCTCCATCCTGGTTTGTAACGTCTAATGGTGGCAATGGAACAAGGTCTAAAGGCGTATCTGGCTTAAAACCATAAACAATCTCAAAAGGGGACAGCTTAGTAGCAGAGTGGTTAGCGTGATTATAAGCAAATTCAACAAAAGGAATACAGTCTAACCAGTTCCGAAAGTTCTTACCAACCGTGGCTCTCAATAGAGTCAAGAGTACTTTGTTGACTACCTCTGTTTGTCCATCTGTCTGAGGATGGCACGTCGTGGAGAATAGCAATTTGGTGCCCAGTTTCCTCCAAAGAACTCTCCAGAAGTGACTTAGAAACATTGTATCGCGGTCTGAAACTATGGTTCTTGGAATCCCATGCAGTCGAACTACTTCTCTGAAAAAGAGGCTTGCTGTTTGAGTGGCGTCATTAGTCTTGGCACAGGGAATGAAGTGCGCCATCTTTGAAAACCTGTCCACTACAACAAAAATAGATCCTTTCCTCGGATTTTGGGTAAGCCTAAAACGAAATCCATGCTAATATCTACCCAAGGCAAAGTAGGAATAGGAAGAGGGATGTATAAACCATGTGGATGTGACCTGGATTTAGCTTTCAGACATGTCACACACTTAGCACAAAATCGCTCCACATCCTTCTTAAGGTGGGGCCAGAAGAAATGCTCCACAAGTACACTTAGAGTTTTATCAACTCCAAAGTGTCCCATAAGTCCACCTCCATGTGCTTCCTTGATCAGCAAATCTCGCATAGATCCCTGCGGAATGCACAAACGTTTGTAGGCGTCCTTCAGGTGCTCGAATTCTCTCTAAACAGATAATCATTGTGGACATAGTAAGAACCTGTGGGTGTTTGGGTGCATTTCTAATAGATGGAGCTGAAGTCTGGATCTTCTTTGTAAGCATCCTTCAAGTGCTCGAATCCTAGAAACATAGCATCCAATGTAGAGATCAATAGATGACTAATAGATAGAGCATCTGCAACAACATTCTCATTGCCCTTCTTGTACTTGATGATATATGGAAACGATTCCA
Source organism: Crucihimalaya himalaica (assembly GCA_004349715.1). Classification (NCBI taxonomy): domain Eukaryota; kingdom Viridiplantae; phylum Streptophyta; class Magnoliopsida; order Brassicales; family Brassicaceae; genus Crucihimalaya; species Crucihimalaya himalaica. The sequence continues at coordinate 1,297,091 of SMJT01000033.1, read as the reverse complement.
CATACTCCATCCACTTGGCATGTTGTTTCTTTAGTGTAGCCTGACCTCTCAAATACTTCAATGTCTCATGATCAGTGTGGATGACAAACTCCTTTGACAATAGATAGTGCTGCCATGTTTCTAACGTTCTGACCAAGGCGTACAACTCCTTGTCGTAGGTTGGGTAGTTCAGGCTAGCTCCACTTAGTTTCTCGGTGAAGTAAGCTACTAACGTCCCTTGAGTGAGTTACAGCTCCAATACCTAGTCCTGAAGCATCACATTCAACCCTCAAAAGTTTTGTCAAAGTTAGGCAAAACTAAAACAAGTGCATTTGTTAAAAGAGTTTTAAGGCTGTTGAAAGCCTCTTCCTGGGCTGGTCCCCATTTTGAAGGCAATGTCCTTCTTGATCACGGCTGTGAGAGGGCAACTACTGTGCTGAAGTCTTTAACAAATCGCCTATAGAAGCTTGCTAGTCTGTGGAAGCTCCTCACGTGGCCTATGCTGGTTGGTGTAGGCCAGTCTTGTATAGCTTTGATCTTCTCTTAATCCACCTGTAATCCCTTAGAGCTTACAACAAAACCTAGGAAAAACTACTTCGTCAGTGCAGAAGGAACACTTCTTAAGGTTCCCATACAGGGCTTCCTTATCGAAGTGTTTCCAGAACAGTCTCAAGATGCAGTAAATGTTCTTCGAATGATTTGCTATAAACAAGTATATCATCGAAATACACCACTACAAACTTACTGAAATACACCACTACAAACTTACTGATATATCCCCTTAGGACATGGTTCATTAGTCGCATGAAAGTGCTGGGGGCGTTGGTGAGACCAAATGGCATGACCATCCACTCGTAGAGACCTTGCTTTGGTCTTGAAGGCTGTCTTCCATTCGCTCCTTCCTTCATTCTAACTGATGGTATCCGCTCCTGAGATCAATTTGAGAAAACACATTAGAGCCAAATAGTTCATCAAGCAATGTCATCTAACCTGGGAAATGGCCGGTGTCGGTATTTTGATGGTGATGTTTTGTTCCATTGCACGCAGTCCCACCACATCTCTCTCCAAGTCCCATCCTTCTTGGGCACTAGCATGAACTGGGATGGCATCATGGACTTGAGGCTTTCTCTTAGTAGCCTTCTCCATTAAAGTCTTGCAACCTGTTTCCTCAATTCTTGGCCTCTTGTGGATTCACCCCGTAGGCTGGTCTGTTGGGCAATTGCGCTCCGGGAACCAGATCGATGTCCGATGTCGATCCCTCTTATGGTGGTGATCCAGCTGGTTTTATCTGTCTTCAGGAAATACATCCTTGGAACCTGTCAAGTATGAATGATCTCTTGGGGAAGAACTATTTCTATGATCCTGTAGTAAGACAGACATCTCTAAACGACCATTAGTAGCACCGTTTCTTTATGTTCTAGAGCTTATAAGATGGTAACTACGGAGTTATGTAGAGGTTAGTCTTACTTACCTTAGCCCTCAATACAGCAAACTTAGACTGCCATATCATGTATCTCTTGACGACAATGGGGCGAAGCTGGAAACATTGCGTTGCTGAAATGTTGAGGGAGTGGGTACAGTTTGGTGCCGACCATTGTGGCACGACTTCCTCTGTCGGGAACTTGCCATGGGCAGACCGAGCAGGAGGTGTCCCTACTTGCATGGGAACTACAATCGCACAGAACCTCATCCTCATACTGCCTATCTCTGAAAAGGCATTAACTTGTTTTTGGGACTCTGATGTCGGAATGTTGGAGTCTAACCATTCATCAATGTCGATATGGTCGGTGGCATGGGCTGTCTCAGTCCTAGTCTTTATCAACAAGGAACTCGTCTTGCAGCGTAGTACAACGAGAACCTCCATCTATAATTAGACTACATACCTTGTTCTGGACTGTACAGCGAGTAAAGAATAAATTCGCTCTCTCTGAAGAGGGTGTACAGGATCAACTCATGGACCTTAGAGAGCCCTGCAAGACAACTAGCATTCGCTGTCTCCGGAAAAGTCTATCCCTCCTCTGAATCCATTCAAAACTCTAAAGGTCTCCCTCCTCGATCTTGATTCATACCCTCCCTCTATGTGTAAGCATCATAACTCCGCGGTTGGGGCACTCCTTGCATAGTGTCATTTTCCCTGACACTTGAAACAAGTTATTCTCTAGCTCGAGTATATTAGGAACAAAGATCTTAACCTGATTGCCTGACGTGGGTGTTTCCCTAGGCGCCTGATATATCATGGTTTAATACCCGTTCTTAGCCATGATATATGTCCTTTTTGTATGAGTCTTTTCTTTAGTTTTTAGAGTCTTTTAGGTTCTTTTTCAAAGCTACAAGCGCATATGGAAGCTAATTGGAGGATTTGGGAAGCTTTGAAGCAATCTTAAGAGTTTGAAGCCGTTCGGAACAAAGCTCCAGCAGTCGATCGACACTTGAGAAGCATCGAGATCGACACCCTTCGGTTTGGGAAGTCCAACGACCAAAGATCAAGCATCCGATCTCGGATACCCACTTATAGTAGTTCGTTCGATGTCTGGTGACCAGAACGCGAAACAAACCCGAGATTCATTCAGAAAGCTTTCCCTATTTTCGAGATAGATTCCTAAAGTTTTTAAAAAGAAATATATTAGGTTTTTAGAGCTCTCTGAGAAGAGACCGTGGCTGCATTCCTGGAGAGAGAGTTTTCTGGCAATTGAGTTTTGGAGAAGAATTCTTGAACCTTCTTTGTTTTATTCCCTACTTGTTATCAATTTAATTGATGATATCTACTTTATTCAGTGAATGTTTATTGCTTTCACCATGTCTGAGTGATCCTGTTAGGAATTAGGGTTGCTTAAAGGGTATCTGATGAATTGTTTAGAATCTGATTTGATTGTTAGGAAAATCTTTAGAGCTTTCACCTAGGACCTTGGAGATTATGCTGATTTTAGCCTCCGCGAACTAGAATCTGATTTTGGTTGTGAATTGCACGAAAGTGTGATTGATTTGCCTGATCTAGTGTTTTGGTGAGCAAAATGCCTATTCGCAAAGAATTTGGGTTTTAGGGATTTTGTGAACATTGAACTTGAACTTTAATTTGTTTAATTCATAGAATTTGCAAAAGGAATTTGGAATTACTAGCGTTTAGGCTAGATATGTTTCGCAACGACAGCTTGGTTTACTTTACATCTGTGTTTCAAGTTTTGAAGCGGAGCTTTAATTTTATTCCTAACAATTGATTGAATTGATTAATTCTGATTTGCGCCTGCTTAGTATTCCCTAAGCCCATGCGTTTCCTCATTGATTTATTATCCTTGATTTAAACTGCTTTGTTATTCTTGATTCTATCTACTTTGCTTAGCTTAGTTCATAATCTCTAGATCTATTGAGTGTCATTTGAGTTTTCCTTTGTTTGGGTTTCGACCCCTTAAATACCATAGCGACGCTGCTAGATACTTTTAGTGGTATTAGTTTTTGAGCATTGTCAAAATTTGGCGCCGTTGCCGGGGACCTAATGTTTCACCCATTAGATTACGATTTAGAATTTCGACTAAGTGTTTGAGCATCGATCGCATACCCCTTAGTACGATCAATACTCTGTTGTTACTTTCGAACTACTTACGCGTTTACGCTTTGTGTGTTTCAGTGTAGTTGCAGGCTCGTGAGACCAGAGGAGCAAGAACAAGCCAGTTGATCAACCTATCTAACGAAGAACTAGCTGATTTAGAGCAATAACAGATCAGAAAGCAAAAGAAACAAACTGGTAGATGAATCATTCCAATTGTGCTTGCCTCGTGATAAGCTGGGGTTTTTGAGGATCAGGAGGGCTCAATATCACGAGAGGTTTGAGGAACTTGGGTCACCAGTATTCAAATACAATGGAGTGTCCAATGACTTCCTTTTCTGTAAGCTCTTCCCCTACTCTCTTGGTGGAGATGCAGCTTACTGGCTAAAGCAGTTGCCTCCGGGTTCTTTGACCACTTGGGAGGAGACCAAGACTGCTTTTCTGAACAACTTCTATGATGATGCGAGATCAGAGGAGCTCAGAAACAAGATCTCCCAGTTTTCTCAGGGAGCGACTGAGGCATTCAAGGCCGCCTGGGTTCGATTTCGATCTTATCAGAGGGACTGCCCTCACCACGGTTTCTCGCAGGTTCAGTTGTTGGGTATCTTCTTCAGAGGAATCGATTGGAGGTATCAGATGGCTTTGGACGCTGCAAGCAATGGTAACTTCAACACCAGGTATCCCGAAGATGCTTATGTGTTGATTGAGAATCTGGCTTCTAGCAACAGCACTAAGAATGCTGATTTTGAGAGGAAGAAGCAGAATGGTAGTGCTGATGGTTTGCAGATAGCTGAGGTACATGCAAAGTTGGATGCAGTTCACAGTCTATTATTGGGTAAGCAGCAGAAGGCAGTTCACTTTGCTGAGGAAGTTGAGAACATCGAAGAAGGTGAAGAAGAGGATGTGAACTACATAGGTGGTAATGGGTTTCAGAATTCATACAACCGCGACTTCACTAGCAATTCTCAGAGAAGTGGATTCAAGCCTGATTTCAAGACTACGAATTTTGGAACTCAGAAGCCATTTCAGAACAGTGGGTACACTCGGACTTATGGGAATTCGTCCTATCAGACGCCACCTCCCAAGACTACAGAAAGCAAAGTCGAGACTATGCTTGAGCAGATTCTCGAGGGGCAGCAGAAGATGACCGTTGACTTCAATGGGAAGATGGACACCCTATACACTGATCTGAATGGAAGATTGAGGCTCTGAACATCCATCACAAGAAGCTGGAAACCCAGATTGCTCAGACGGCCGAGACTGTGAAGAGACAGGATGGTTTCTTACCTGGTAAGATAGTGAATCCGAGGGAACATGTTCATGCTATCACACTGAGAAGTGGTAGAGAGGTTGCTCCAAGGCAGAAGACCGCCTATTCGCGTCAGCAACTCGTCGATCTTGCTAGAGACGACGATGACGACGATCAGTTTGCTAGAAATTCTCCAGCATCGATCGATACTACCTTTGTATCGATCGATGCTCCTCCTCCTCCACGACCATCACCTGTTCAAATTTCCATAGAATAGGTTGAAAAACCGCGAGTATCGATCGATACTACCCCTGTATCAATCGATACTCCTCCTCCTAAGGCCGACCAGAAGCAGACATCAGGTCATGTTGGTAGAGTGTATGTCCCAAAGGTTCCTTTCCCTCGACCTCCTGCTAAGTCAAAGAAAGAAACAAAAGAGGCTAGATGTAGAGCGATGTTAGAGAAGATAGTGATTGAACTCCCGTTCGTCGATGCTCTTAAGACTGCACCAGCTTTCAGACGCTACATCAAGAGGATGGTTTCGAGTAATGTGAACCTTGAGGAGGGAGTGTTGAGAGTCACCCATGAGTGCAGTGCGATTCTTCTCAACAAGATTCCAGAGAAATTACCAGACCCTGGTAGTTTTGTTTGGGACTGCACAATCTTCACGGAGAGGTTTGAGCGCTCTCTTTGCGATCTTGGTTCGAGCGTGAACCTTATGCCATACTCAGTGGCTAAGAGAATGGGGATGACAGACTTCACACCGACAAGGATCTCCTTGATCCTTGCTGATCGATCAATCTGTTTCCTTGAAGGTTTACTTGAGGATGTCCCGATCACCATTGGGAGCTGCTTAGTTCTAACTGATTTCATCGTTCTTGAGTATGATGCTGAACCGCGAGATCCTTTGATATTGGGCAGACCGTTCTTAGCTACAGCTGGGGCCCTAATCGATTGCAAGAATGGGCGGATATCTCTCAACATTGGCGATTTGGTCACGACATTTAACATGGAAAAGATGATGAAGAAGCCAACCATCGATGGTTAGACTTTCTTCATCGACACATTCAGTGACCTATCAGATGAGTACTTCCAGAGATTGCATCCTGAGAAACCCTTGGAGAGAGCTTTGGTTTGCTCGGTTGAGACAGAGACAGCTCCCACAGAAGTTGCTGCTGCCTATGCGACGATCCTTGNGATGGCATTGTTCTGGGACATAAGGTCTCTAAGGCTGGGATTGAGGTCGATAAGGCGAAGATTCAGGTTATGACAAGTCTCTTGCCGCCTACATCAGTGAAGGATATTCGGAGTTTGCTTGGCCATGCCGGTTTCTATCGCAGGTTCATTCAGAATTTCTCCAAGTTAGCCCGCCCGCTCACTGCTCTGTTGTGCAAAGATGTCGCATTTGATTTTACACCAGAGTGTCTCGCTGCATTTGAGATGATTAAAAAGGCATTCGTTTCTGCTCCTATCGTGGAACCATCAGATTGGAACATGCCTTTTGAGGTCATGTGTGATGCGAGCGACTATGCTGTTGGATCTGTTTTGGGACAGAGGAAGGACAAGAAGCTGCATGTGATCTATTATGCCAACAGAACGCTAGATGACGCCCAAAGGAATTACAGCACCACTGAGAAGGAATTGCTTGCTGTTGTGTTCTCCTTTGAGAAATTTCGCTCCTATCTGATAGGAAGTAAGGTGATTGTGCACACTGACCATGCAGCTCTTAGATATCTACTGCAGAATAAGGATATGAAGCCTCGATTATGTCGATGGGTTTTGCTGCTGCAAGGTTTTGACATAGAAATCAAGGATAAGAGAGAGGTAGAAAATGGCGTTGCAGATCATCTCTCNGATGAGCTTGTTCCTACAAGAACAATCACTGGGCATCGCATGTGCATCGATTAGAGGAAGCTGAATGCTGCGACAAGGAAGGATCACTTCCCATTGCCCTTCATTGATCAGATGCTGGAAAGACTGGCTAGTCATCCTTACTAATGCTTCTTGGATGGCTATTCAGGCTTTTTCCAGATCCCGATACATCCGGATGATCAGGAGAAGACGACTTTCACTTGTCCCTATGGCACATTTGCCTACAAGAGAATGCCATTCGGGTTGTGCAACGCTCCAGCTACATTTCAGAGATGCATGATGTCCATCTTCTTAGATATGATCGAGGAGTTCATGGAGGTATTTATGGATGACTTTTCTGTCTATGGGTCTTCGTTCAAGGGATGTCTGGATAATTTGTGCAAGGTACTTCAGCGTTGTGAGGAGAAGCACCTAGTTCTGAACTGGGAGA
>SMJT01000033.1:1252043-1278059 GCA_004349715.1 Crucihimalaya himalaica | reverse complement strand
TATCATCCTCTCCCACTTGAAAGGATTTGTCTCAAAATTGGTTCATCTACAAGAAAAGGAACTAAATCAGTAATATTAAAACTAGAAACTCACATTATACTTACCTTGAAGATCCAATTGGTAGGCATTGTCATTAATCTTCTTGACGATTTCGAAAGGACCATCATTCTGGGCATTAGCTTGGATTTTTCTTTCATTAGGAAACCTCTCTTTCTTAGATGAATCCCAAACTAAGTCTTCTTCTTTAAAAGACCACATCCTTTTCGTCCTTTGTTGCATGTTTGGAGACAACTCGGTTTTGCTTTGTATATTGCTCCTTGCCTTCTCATGGATCTGTTTTACAAGTTCAGCCTTCTTTTCTTCCATCTAGGCTAACTCTTTCACTCAAGGATAGGTAAAGGCATTAGATCCAAGTGATATGGGATTGAACCATAATACAATCTCAAAAGGAGAATACTTAGAAGTAGAAATGTTTAGCATGATTATAAGCAAATTCCAACATGAGGCATAACATTCTTCCCAAGTCTGAGGTTCTTTTTAATCAATGCACGCAACAAGGTTATACAAGGTTCTATTCACAACTTCGGTTTGACATCAGATTGCGGATGACAAGTAGTAGAGAACATCAACTTAGTTCCTAGCTTAGATCAAAGAGTTTTCCAAAAGAAACTAGAAACTTAGTATCTCTATCAGAAACTATAGTCTAGGCATGCCATGTTCCTCACAATCTCTTTAAAAACAACCTATAAACATTCATGAGCATCATCATTTTATTGCAAGGTATGAAATGTGCCATTTTCGAGAAACCTATCAACAAACCAGAAAAATAGAATCCTTTCCAGTCTAGTCCTGGCAACCCAACAACCAAATTCCTATAGAAATATTCATGCCATGGATGCAAAGGAATAGGTAAAGGATTATACAAACCGTGGGGTTGTACTTTAAGATTTGGCTTGTTTATACAAGTAGCACATCTTTCACACGCTTTCTCCACATCTTTCTTCATATGAGGCCAATAGAAATGTCTTTCATCAACGTTCAGTGTCTTAGCCACACCAAAATGACCGATTAAACCTCTGCATGAGCTTCCTTAAAAACAATCTCTTAAAGAAGAGTTAGGTACACACAATCGGTTTTCAAAGAATAGAAACCATCGGCTCTATAGAATTAACACTTCCAAACTTCTCACAAGAAGCATAGAATATTTTTAAAGTCAACATCAGTGGCATATAACTCTTTAATATGCTCAAAGCCCAGCAGCTTAGTCTCAGAGATGTTAAGGAACATACCTTCTAGACAATGCGTCGGCTACAAACATTGTCTTTACATTTTTTGTAATTTATCACATTAAGGAAATGTCCTCAATGAACTCTATCCATCTAAGCATGTCTTTTGTTGAGTTTTTGTTGGCCCTTGAGGTACTTGAGAGATTCATGATCCGTATGTATAAAACTCTTTAGCCAGAGATAGTGTTGCCATGTGTGTAATGCTCTCACAAGCGCAATGGAGTTCCTTGTCATGAGTTGGATAGTTCAGCGGGTAGCTCCTCCCAAGCTTCTCACTAAAGAATGCAATTGGTCTTTTCTCCTGCATAAGAACAGCACCAATAGCCAATCCCTGAAGCATCACATTCTATTTCAAAAGTTTTTATTAAAATCAGGGAGAGATAGGACCGGTGAATGGTGAGTCTTTCTTTAAGCGTTTGGAAATGCATTCTCCTGAGCTTGTTCCCACTTGAAATCCGAAATCCTTTTGGATTACTTCCGTGAAGTGGGGCTGCTAGAGTACTGAAGTCTTTGACAAATCTTCGGTAAAACCCCGGCCAGACCATGGAAGTTCTTACTTCTCCAACGGATTTTAGGACTCGGCCATTCTTTTGATCGCTTTTATCTTTTCCTCATCAACCTTTATGCCATCTGTACTCCACAAAACCTAAGAAGAAAGGTTATCTGTTCCAAAGTACATTTCTTAAGATTGGCATACAAGGTTTCCTTCCTAAGCACTTCTAAGACCATTCCAAATGCTTAACATGCTCAATCAAGTCCTTTGCTATATTACTAAGATGTCATCAAAGTAAACCACAACAAAAATGTCCTACTGAAAGCTCTAAGAATATGATCAGTTAACCCATGAAAGTGCTAGAGGCATTAGTTAATCCAAATGGCATAACCTAACGCCAAGTTCATAATAATCCTGTTAGTTTTACAAATGCGGTTTTCCATTCATCACCTTCTTTCATCCTAATTTGGTGATAGCCGCTCTTGAGAATCTATCTAGAATAAGATACTAGAACCATGGCAAACTCAATCAAGAATTCATCAGTCTAGAATAGGGTGGCGATACTTTAGCAGTGATATTATTTGTATGGTCGGCAATCTACAACCACACTCTCGCAGCTTCTTCTTCGTCGTTCTTTCGGGAACGAGAAAACGTGGAGTCACTACACATGGGGCTCAGTGCTCTCAGCGGAATATCCCTTTTCTCCATCAGCTCACTATACCGTTGTTGTTGAAGTTCCTTAGTCTCCAAACGGATTGGTTCTATAGGCTGGTTTTTTCGGTAAAGAGGCTCCGGGTATAAAATCGATTTGGTGTTCAATGCCTCTAATCGGTTGTAAACCTGTGGATTCTCCTCTGGAAGAAGAGAAGGAGGGAGAGGAAGATAGGGGTGAAGGAACCGAATAAGGGAAATCTTTAAATCTGCAAAAGAAGAAATCTGATCTTGCTAGGTAGATGCCTGCATTGGCTTTGTAGAGAAAACATTCTTTAAAACAAAAAGCAAATGAGGAGTATCACTTCCTTTGATTGGCTTTGAACCAGAGTTTAGTTGAATGAACTTTAATGACTCGGCTTTTCTCTTTATTCTTTTTCATGCTCATCTATCTTGGTGGACTTTCTTGAGGTGTTTAGAGGAGCCAAGCACGGTTTTTCTTCCGCCTTGAACTCAAATGATATACTCGATTTGGTTAAAACCGTCATGTGTGGTCCTACGATCAGATTGCCATGGTCTCAAATAGAATATGAACGTCAGCATTCCATTGGTAGCACATTCAAATAGTATTCATCTTTCAATATCTTCCAATAGATATGGAACAAAACCTGTTTCTTTCCACTTCTTAGTTCTCCAAGCATCGTTGAACCCATTGAAAGCTTGTATGGTGGTCGACCTCTTGGTTACTTTCAGGCCCCAAGCTTTCTGACCAATTGGATTCACTTAGTGCTCTACGGGTTGGAAGTACAACTTCCTATCCATCCTATACACAAGGCTGGCATATCTTTGCTGTTTAACAAGCACCTAGTGTGTGGAATAGATTTTTCCTCTTTGTTCATCACCAGTAGCTTTGGAGACCTAAGGTTCAGATTTCGTCTTGGTGACTAACACTTCTCTCTTTGGGTGGCATCCCACGTGCATATGCTTTTCTCCACTTCTGAATGTTCATATCCTCTACGATTCGAAATCTCTCCATTTATCTCGGATAACCCATCACTGGTTTCTTTTCGTGAACACTCATTGGAATATGCCAAACCTTTGCATGATGAGCTATGTATGTCACGGGACTTGGAGGATTGATGCTTGTCTTTCCCCTTTGGTGTGTCTGGCTCTTCAGGCCCTTGCTTTAGGAAATGACTTGTGGATCCTTGTAAGAACTGAATCAGTCCGTGCCTTGATAGTTAGGCGGTTTACTCTGGGACCAGAATGAGACTTGTAGCTTCTTCTTTGATTTTTTTCTGCACGAACAATGATAGCCTTATGTATGAAGCTCGTCTATCTCAACATAAAAAAGAAAAAAAAAAATGATGAACCCCTAACCGTTTCAATGATATTTCTTCTTTCAGCCCTCATAAGACCTTGCCACTTGTAAGCTTTCACTATCCCTTGAATATCGCTCTATCATATAGAGTTTCCATCTCTTTGTAGTACTCTTCCACGGAACGGTCTTCCTTGTGAACAATGATTCTGAGTTAAAAGTGTGAACTACTCTCCTAATTGTTTCGGGATGGTTCTGATTTTGAATTCGATTTTCTTATCTGAGTTCTGATCTGAGTTTAAAGTGTAATTCTCTATGATCGCAACACAACTGATTCGGATGGTTCTGATTTTGATTGTTTTGCCATAAAGATTTTCCTGCCTCTCTTGTGATCCCACCATTTTTCCTGAAAGCAATCACACAAGATATGATCAACCGAGCAACAAGTCCTTTTCGTCATAGATATGATAGCATAGGTCACAACACAAAATATAACTCTTCAAATGACCACCAAACTCTCTATAAACCCGAAACTGACTGTTTTGACCTAGATCTGACAAAATAATTATCAAATCACAACGAAACATCCTGGGAAACAATTTTATAAAATACTAAGAATCTCATTTCAATTCAAACACAGTTTGGAGTTCGCGAAATTTATCTTAATACCAAATATTTATGAAAATTTCGACACAAGATGACAAGACGGACAGTCAGCGCAATTGTGTGGATTCCAAAGATCAAAATAACAACAAAACAGATCGAGTTTAGAACAACACAACCTGATTCAGCGAAAGGCAGCTCTGATACCGATTGATATGATCCTTGGACGGAGGAATCGATGTCCCTTGATGCTAACTGTCGTGGTTGCACTTGATTCAAAACGGACAAACGAAACGTCAAAACTGGGCGAACGAACGGACAAAGTATTGAACGTAAACGTATGATTGATGAAACGAACCGAGTGGTGGTACTCGGTGATGGGAAATGAGACGTGATCGAACGAGTGAAAAGGTGAAATGAACGGATCCGTGAATTGATAGAAACTTCTAAGCAGTTGCGAATGACTCCTTTAGACTTTCCGGAGGTTTGGAAATGCAAGGATGTTTGAATCCGAATACACTTAAAATCAACCAAAGATGATCAAACGACTTAGAAAGGATTTTAAAAATAAGAAGTTTTTGATAAAATGTAAAGAGAGAACAGGGAGAAACATATAGAGTTTGAACTTGCATGGGAAATAACAAAAAACATAAAATGATAAAGGACCACAATTCGAAATAAACCCTTGACTTGCTTTCCTTCATTGTTTTCCGAAATGGTAGAATAGTTAGAAGTGGGCTGGATCATCAAGAGGCTATGGTGCAATGATTATGGGCTTTGGCCTCAATTAAAAACCTCATTTGACGAAGATTAAGTAGCTTGAATCACAACCAAGAAGTAGTTTGGATAAGCTATTACTCAAGTTGGCCCGGAATTTGGTGTGTAGGAGTTTATGAAATCGCCTTAAACTTGAGTGACTTGATCGAGTGATTGGAACCGAGGGGAATGTGGCAAGGGCATCTTCTCCTCTTCTCTAGTCGTTCTCAGCTTCATATTCGGTTCCTTTGCTCCATCTTTGTTTCCTTCCAAGTCTCGGTTCTAGTTGTCCTTTCTTGTCTCATAGTTTCTTTAGCTCCTCCTCAGCCAATGATGCATATCATAGCCGCTCTTGAGATCTATCTTTAGAAAAGATACTAGAACCATGCAACTCATCCAAGCATAATCATCAAGTCGCTAGGAATAGGATGGTGATACTTTAACAGTGATTTAATTGATGGCTCTGCAATCAACACCAATCCTCCAACTTCCCATCTTTCTTTGGAACAAGCAAATATAGGAACAACACATGGGCATCATCACGGATATGCCCTTTCTCCATAGCTATCATATCTTAACCTATTGCTGAAGTTCCTTAGTCCTGCCAACGGGATGGATTCTAATAGGCTGGTCTGTTTTGTAAAGAGGCTCCGGTATAATTATCAATTTGATGGTTCAATGGCCTCTGATCGGGTGGGTAAGCCTTGTGGGTTCTCGCTCAGGGAAAATACATCTTGAATTCCTGCAAAAGATTCTTATCTTGCTTTAGGCATGTCCTGACATTGAGCTTAGTTAGATTAAGAACATTCCTTAAAAAGCAAACAACAAATGAGGAAGTATCACTTCCCGTTTGCTTGCTAACCAGGATCTTAATGGATGAACTTGTAATGGTATCCTGGCTTGTGCTTTATTCTTTTTCAATTGCTCAGACTGATCTTGGTGGACTTCTTGAGGTTTTAGAGGAACAATAACGGCTTTTCTGCCCTTGGAACTCAAATGAATATCTATTGGTTAACCCATCATGCAATAGTCCTAACGATCCAGATTGCATGGGTCTTCCAAGTAGAATTGTCCAGCATGCCATTTTGGTAGGAATACACATAATATCTCATACTCATATTTTCCAAAAGAATATTGGGAACCCAGACTGTTTCTTCCCACGTTCTAATTCTCCAGAGCGTCATTGAACCATTGAAAGCTTGTTGGTAGGTTTGATCTCTTGGTTACTTTCAGTTCCAAAGCTTTTTAACCATTTGATTCGCATTGCTACGTTGAGTGCAACTTCCTCCATCTATCAACAAGGCTGAGGCATACTTTGGTCGTGAACTAATGCACCTAGTGTGGAATAGATTTTCTCTTCTGTTCCATGACGCCGTAGCTTTTGGAAATTAAGATTCAGAAGTTCGTCCTAGTGACTAAAAGCTCTTCTTTGGGTGGCATCTCCCCACGTTTTTCGTTCATGTCTTCTGTTTCTCCTGAATGTTCGTCTTCGGATTCGATCTTCCATTATCTCTTGATGAACATCCACGCTTTAATTAGAACACTCATTGCTGGAAATAATGCCCAAATCCTTTGCATTTGAAGCATTGGTAATGTCACGAGGCTTTGGAGGTTGATGGCTTTGTCTTTGCCTTTGGTGTTTTGTTCTTCGATTCCTTGATTTAAAGGAAAATGGCTTAGAATCCTTGTAAGAAACTGAATCTATCTTATCTTTCCCTTTTGATAGTGTAGGCTTTGCTTGACCCGGGGTTAGACTTGTAAACTTCTCCCTCTTGATTTGCTTCTGATGAGGACATCGAGCTGATGACAGAGAGTTCCTATAGAATGACCTTGAAGATGCTTCTGTTTTCAGACATTTACCCTACAACTGAGAGACAGCCGCAAGTAACTCGTTGCAGGAACTGAAAAGACTAAGAAGGAATTATTTCAACAAGGCAGTTCAAAGGCTTCTAGCTCTAAGACTTGAAGAATTCGACCAAAGACTCAAGAGGCCCAAGACTTGAAGATGTTTTTTTCTCAATTCAGTCCCGTCTATGCTTGTCAGAGATCAGCCCATGAAGAGAGACTATGAAATTTCGACCGACCTAAGCCTTCTCATTTTCGGACCAGCCACTATAAGGGTATGTAATTTTTCATTAAAATATATTGTGTTTGCTCATTTTGCAGGTCCATTAAGAAGATAAAGTTTATTTTATTTTTGCATAGTTTGTATTAGGTGTTTCTTTTATTTTTATGCAATTTTTATTTTGCATTACTGTTGTTAAGACTATAGATTAGTATTTGTATTAAAGGGTTTCGGCGCCCATGAGGCATCAGCTGCCGAGCCCCTTTATAAGGTTGCCTTAGCATGCACATGTATCATTTTTTTTTTTAGGCGATTTTCAATAAAATAACGCAGTTCTTCATCGTTCTCCTGAGAAAGAGTTTATGAAACCCTAAATCTCTTTAAGCTTTGCTTGTGAGTGATATCTAAGGCGACCTAGTGATCTGTCTCAGTCACAAGTATATGCAACGCCTTGTGTGGCGACTCCATCTTCACACATCGAACCACCCCTCCATTCGTCCATCCCTCAATCTCTTCAAATGCGAGTCATTACATCTCATTCTTCATCGCCATCTCAATTGCTTACCACTCCGCTTGCTGAGACCAAGAGTTGAGACCTTGAGTCCAGCCCTTGTGACGCTTCCACCATCCTGTTCTTAACATCAATCTGGTATAAGAGCTATAAAGCTCCTCTCAAACCCAGGTTGTGTTTTCTTCCAACCTTTCATCTTTTCCAATTTTTTCTGTTTTTTGTTTGTTTTAAATTCTCCTTAAGTCGAAAACTGCGCAAAATAAAAAAATCGTTTTTGTTTCAGTTTCTTTTCAGTTTCTTGCTATTTGCTTCTGCATCGCATAAACAATAAACCAAAATAAAGATTTCATTTGCTTTAGGTTGTTATTGTTCAGTTTTAAGTTAGTTTCATTGATAGAAAAGAAAAATCCATAAAAAAATCAGTTTTTCGTCTGCCTTTGTTGTGTCAATTTTATATAAAAAATCAGAAAAAGACTCATAAGAAAAATATTTTCTTGGCTGTTATAGTTCGTAGAGATACTATCTAAGAATTCATAGAAATTATGCGTTGTTAATTCAGGATTCGTTTGCCAATTATTAGTTTGAGTTTCTTGCCATTTGCCTTCTGTTTTCGGTCTGTTTTGTTGTTTGAGTTTTATAAAATGCGAAGAAAAATGCAAACATTATTTGGCTTGCTGTTTTTATGTTTCGTTGGAAAACAGTATAGAATCGCCCAGGAAATTGTGCTCGTTCGTTAATTTTGATTTAAATGATATGATCATGGCTGAGGAAGGAGCTAAAGAAACTATGGACAAGGAAGGACAACTAGAACCAGAACTTGAAGGAAACAAAGATGGAGCAAAGGAACCGAATGAAGCTGAGAAGACTAAGGAAGAAGGAGAAGATGCCTTGCACATTCCCCTCGGTCCAATCACTCGATCCAAGTCACTCAAGTTTAAGGACGCTTTCAGCAAACTCCTACACACCATTCCGGGCCAACTTGAGTATGCTTATCCAACTACTCTGGTTGTGATTCAAGCTACTTAAGTCTTCGTCAAGAGAGGTGTTATGGTTTGCACTCTTTTTCCCTCCTCTTAGTTTTGTCCCAATGGGTTTTCTAAGAGAGGTTTTTAATGAGGCAAGCCCATAACACTTCACCATAGCCTCTTGATGAATCCAGCCCACTTCTAACTATTCTACCATTTCGAAAACAAGGAAGGAGAAGCAAGTCAAGGGTTATTTCGAATTTGGTCTTTATCATTTATGTTTTTGTTATTTCCCATGCAAGTTCAAACTCTATATGTATTCTCCCTTGTTCTCTCTTTCATTTTATCAAACTTCTTATTTTTAAAATCCTTTCTAAGTGTTTGATCATCTGGTTTGATTTAAGTGTATTCGGATTCAACATCCTTGCATTTTCAAACCTCCGAAAGTCTAAGAGTCATTCCGTAACTCTTAGAAGTTTCTATCAATTCACGGATCCTTTCATTTCACCTTTTCACTCGTTCGATCATGTTCATTTCCATCACCGATCCATCCACTCGTGTTCGTTTTCATCAATCATGCGTTCGTTCAATCAGTTGTCCGTTCGTTCGCCCATTTTGACCGTTTGTTGTCCGTGAATCAAGTGCAACCCACGAAGTAGCATCAATGGACGTCAATCCTCCTCCAAGGATCATATCAGGCTATCACCAGATTAGGATGAAGGAAGGTGATGAATGGAAAACTGCAATTAAAACTAAACAGGGACTTTATGAATGGTTAATAATGTCATTTGGATTAACTAATGCTCCTAGCACTTTCATGAGGTTAATGAATCATGTTCTCAGAGCATTCATAGGACATTTCGTTGTGGTATACTTTGATGACATCTTAGTATATAGCATAGGACTTGATGAGCATGTTAGGCATCTAAGAATGGTTTTTGAAGTCCTTAGGAAGGAGACCTTGTTTGCCAATCTTAAGAAATGTACTTTTGGAACGGATAACCTTGTCTTTTTAGGCTTTGTTGTAAGTACAGATGGCATAAAGGTGGATGAAGAGAAAATCAAAGCAATCAAAGAATGGCCGAGTCCTAAATATGTTGGAGAAGTGAGAAGCTTCCATGGACTTGCTAGATTTTATAGGAAATTTGTAAAGGATTTCAGCACTTTGGCAGCCCCTCTCACTGAAGTTATCAGGAAGAATGTTGGATTTAAATGGGAACAAGCTCAAGAAGAAGCTTTCTAAACCATAAAAGAGAAGCTCACTCAGTCCCCTGTTCTTGCTCTCCCTGATTTTAATAAAACTTTTAAGATTGAATGTGATGCTTCCGTGATTGGTATTGGAGCTGTTCTTATGCAGGAGAAAAGACCAATTTCGTTCTTTAGTGAAAAGCTTGGAGGAGCTACCCTGAACTATCCAACCTATGACAAGGAACTCTATGCGCTTGTTAGAGCATAACACACATGGCAACACTACCTCTGGCCTAAAGAGTTTGTTATACATACTGACCATGAGTCTCTCAAGTATCTCAAGGGTCAACAAAATCTCAACAAAAGGCATGCTAGATGGATATAATTCATTGAAACCCTCCCTTATGTGATCAAATACAAAAAAGGTAAAGACAATGTTGTAGCCGACGCATTGTCCAGAAGGTATGTTCTCTTAACCTCTTTTGAGACTAAGCTGCTGGGCTTTGAGCATATTAAGGAGTTATACGCCACTGATGTTGATTTTAAAAATATCTATGCTTCTTGTGAGAAGTTTGGAAGTGGTAAATTTTATAGAGCCGATGGATTTCTATTCTTTGAGAATAGGTTGTGTGTGCCTAATTCTTCTTTAAGAGATTTGTTTGTCAAGGAAGCTCATGCAGGAGGTTTAATAGGACATTTTGGAGTGGCTAAGTCACTGAACGTGATGCAAGAACATTTCTATTGGCCTCATATGAAGAATGATGTGGAGAAAGCGTGTGAAAGATGTGCTACTTGTAAGCAAGCCAAATCTAAAGTTCAACCCCACGGTTTGTATACTCCTTTGCCTATTGCTTTGCATCCATGGCATGACATTTCTATGGACTTTTTTGTTGGGTTGCCTAGGACTAGGACAGGAAAGGATTCCATTTTTGTGGTTGTTGATCGGTTCTCAAAAATGGCACATTTCATACCTTGCAATAAAATTGATGATGCTAGGAACGTTTCTAGGTTGTTCTTTAAAGAGATTGTGAGGATACATGGCATGCCTAGAACTATAGTTTCTGATAGAGATACTAAGTTCCTTAGTTTCTTTTGGAAAACGCTCTGGTCTAAGTTAGGAACTAAGTTGATGTTCTCTACTACTTGTCACCCGCAATCTGATGGTCAAACCGAAGTAGTGAATAGAACATTGTCTACTTTATTGAGTGCACTGATTAAAAAGAACCTTAAGACTTGGGAAGAATGTTTACCTCATGTGGAATTTGCTTATAATCATGCTAAACATTCTACATCTAAGTATTCTCCTTTTGAGATTGTATATGGGTTCAATCCCATATCACCTTTGGATCTAATGCCTTTACCTCTGAGTGAAAGAGTTAGCCTAGATGGAAGAAAAAAGGCTGAGCTTGTAAAACAGATCCATGAGAAGGCAAGGAGCAATATACAAAGCAAAATTGAGTTGTACGCCAAGCATGCCAACAAAGGACGAAAGGAGGTGGTTTTTAAAGAAGGAGACTTAGTTTGGATTCATCTAAGAAAGGACAGGTTTCCCAATGAAATAAAATCCAAGCTAATGCCCCGGATAGATGGTCCTTTGAGATCGTCAAGAAGATTAATGGCAATGCCTACCAACTGGATCTTCAAGGTAAGTATAACGTGAGTTCTAGCTTTAATGTTACTGATTTAGTTCCTTTTCTTGCAGATGAACCAAATTTGAGGACAAATTCTTTTCAAGTGGGAGAGGATGATATGATCATGGCTGAGGAAGGAGCTAAAGAAACTATGGAGAATGGAGAAGAGCTAAAACCAGAACTTAAAGCAAACAAGGATGTAGCAAAGGAGCCACTTGAAGCTGTGGAGACCAAGGACGAAAGAGAAGATGCCTTACACATTCCCCTCGGTCCAATAACTCGGTCCAAGTCACTCAAGTTTAAAGAAGCTCTCAACAAACTCATACACACCATTCCGGGTCAACTTGAGTACGCTTATCCAACTACACTGGTTGTGATTCAACCTACTTAAGTCTTCATCAAGAGAGGTGTTATGGATTGCACTCTTTTTCCCTCCTCTTAGTTTTGTCCCAATGGGTTTTCTAAGAGAGGTTTTTAATGAGGCAAGCCCATAACACTTCACCCCAGCCTCTTGATGAAACCAAAGCCCACTCTATATTATTTTTATCAACTCGGCGAACAAGGAAGAGGAAGTATCAAGTCAAAGCTTGTTTTGAACTTAGTCTTTGTTATTTAT
Organism: Crucihimalaya himalaica; assembly: GCA_004349715.1. Taxonomy (NCBI): domain Eukaryota; kingdom Viridiplantae; phylum Streptophyta; class Magnoliopsida; order Brassicales; family Brassicaceae; genus Crucihimalaya; species Crucihimalaya himalaica. The sequence continues at coordinate 1,265,976 of SMJT01000033.1, read as the reverse complement.
GTCTTTTGTTATTTCCTAGGTGTTTCGAACTCTATATGTATTATCCCTTGTTCTTTCTTTCATTTCATCAAACTTCTTAATCCAAAAACCTATCTCTAAGTGTTTGATCTTCTAGCTTGTTTAGTGTATTCGGATTCAACATCCTTACATTTTCAAGCCTTGGAAAGTCTAAGAGTCATTCCGCACCTCTTAGAAGTTTCTTGCAATCCACGAATCCGTTCGTTTGTTCACTGATCACATACAACCCACGAAGTAGCATCAAGGGACGTGATCTTCCCCAAGGATCATATCAAAAATCATCAAAAGGAATGTGTTTAAAGCCTATGACTTAAGAAGACGTTTAATGGAAACCGCACCTATTAAATTGTATATCCCAAGATTTAGAAAGGGAAAACTAAATCAAATAGAATTTGTTTTGAACAGTGTAAGACTAATAGTCACAACTCACTTCCGAAGATGATAAACAGTGCTTCTTGTATGTGTAAAGGATAAACATTGTTGTAAATGATTTGAGTCCATAGTTTCAAAATATCAGTAAAGTTCTTACGAAAGTCTTATGAAAACAAGTGCTTGAGGCGATTCACCTAATTAGTGTGAATGCAGCCATTTCTACGAATTGAAGGTCAGAATATATTCGGGTAAAAACCTTAAAAATACACCAACTTATTTACTTTTGGATGTTTAATACACGAACTTTATCGTTGCCTGAAAATACATGAGATTGTATACATTGTTTATTAAATACACTAAGTTTCAAATATTTTTCTTTTTACACACAACGCTAACGGAAGTGTTAATGGCCGTTAAGTGTGATAATCATGAACTTTCTCGGTAGCTAAAAATTACATGAATTTCTTAGTATTAGAATTTAAATACATGAAAAAATAGTGCATTTTACAAACAAGATTTTAAGACACTAACCGATATGTTACTTCTCTTCATCTTTGATCTTCCTCCTTCTCCATTCCTCAGCTCCGGCCTTGATTCCAATAAAGACCAATCAATGATTCCAATGCTATTCAATTTGCTATACATATCTTCTTTATCATCCTTACTTACACATTTCTTGTATATAAACCCTAAAATGCTCCATTTTCTCCGACGTCTTGATTGCTTATCAGCGTTTTGATTTAGTTTTCCTTTCTTCTCCTTTGTTTCCATGGCATTTGAGTTTATCGTTGCACCTGGAGAGATTTTCTAATTTGATACCGATTGACATCGTCTAGCTTCATCACAATTTTTCTAATTAAATTGTATCTATCTAGGCTTTTCCGTCTCCTCGATAAGGAAGGTTAAATATAGTCTCGAGTTTGATTAGATTCGCTTAGGATTATGATTGACGAAGACAACGGTTCTTCCACAACTAATAGCATCGATGGCGACACGGGAGATTCAATTAAGATATGCATGTCTGATCGATTATTTGGAGTGTTTTTCACAATCCAGATTGATCTGGGTTTTATCAAGTTAATTAATTTTAAAAGCCGTAAGCAATTTCGTTATTGTCTTTAAATCTCGTTTAAAATGCACAAATTTTTAATGTTCGTGTATTTAAATTCCAATATTAAAAAATTTATGTATTTTTTAGCTAATGAGAAAGTTCGTGTTTATCACACTTAACGATCGTTAATTCCTCCGTTAGTGTCATGTGTAAAAAGCGAATTTTTTGAAATTTTGTGTATTTAATAACCAATGTATACAACTTCATGTATTTTTCGGGCAACGAAAAAAGTTCATGTATTAAACATCTAAAAGTATATAAGTTGGTATATTTTTAAGGTTTTTTCCCGAATATATTCTCTAAGTTCTCTCATGAAAAACCAGGTATGTTCAAGGCCAAAATAAAAAACAATAGAGAACTTATGCTCTACAAGAAAATGTTGTTGCGCGATACTTTTGTCTCGGTTTACATCAAAGTCGGGGTAGTTCAAGACATCATGTTCACCTCATGACCGAACAAATCCAACAGATATTAAAATAATTGGTTCAAAGATTCTCTTTATACCAATTGGAGGAAGGGTGATTATATCTCTATAATTTGAAACAGATTCAAATAAAGAAGAGTTATCTCCAAAAGAGGAGCAAGATACCAGAGACTCCATCCAAATCTCACTAGCAAATGGAAAGTCTCTAAAAACATGCAGTCTCATCTCCTGTTCCCCATATCGTTTGCAATTACTACTCTAAGTTACCCTTTTTCGCACAAGATTTTCTTCCACAAGTTCTTCATCATTTTCCAGAGCAGGTGTCTAACTTTAGGTAGAGCTTTGGCTTTCCAAATATGCCTATGCTAATCAAAATCTTTCTCCTCTGGGCTGACGTTGACGAAAGATCTTATTCCATAGCCTGATTTAGTAGAGTAGCGACCATTCTTCACAGGGAGCCAAGCTAATACATCTGTTCTTTTCGTAGAACTCATTGTCAGAGAAAGGATTGCATCCTCATACTAGGGAATTTTTAGTCTTATTCTGTCCAAGAACCAATGATTAGTCATAGGATCTTTTAGTTCTCTCACGTAAAATACACTGGAAAGCGAAGGAGGGGGGCCAATTGGTTGTTTTGGAGTGTCATTAGCTAACCATGGGTCCTCCCATATCCTTACCTTAGAGCCATCTTCTACGCGCCACCCCAAACCTAGTCTTAAGACTTCCCCTCTAGCTAGTATGCTTTGCCAACCATGGGATATAATCGAAGAGTTTGAAACCTGCCAAAAGGAAGAATCATGGCAATAATTCCTTAATAAGCTAGAAAATAGAGAGTCTGGGTGCTGTAATAATCTCTAGCCTAGCTTAGCGAGAGGAGCATCATTGAATGCTTTAAAGTCTCTAAATCCCAGCCCTCTTGCATTCAAAGCTATTGTGAGCTTATCCCATGGAATCCAACTCATCCTCCGAGTATCAGGCTTATCATCCCACCAAAATCTAGTAAGCACCGATTGCAACTACTTATAGGTGTACATCGGTAGTGTAAACCAAGTGATGCAATGTGTAGGCATGTACGCAAGTATAGACTTCAAGAGAACTTGCTTCCCTGCTGGGAATAAAAATCTTGATGTCGAAGAATTAGCTCGCTGACAAACCCTATCCACAATACTAGCAAAAAATTCCTTCTTTTTCTTGCCAAAATCCTCTATGAGGCTTAAATATTTGCTTGTTCTTCCTTCTTTTGAGATACCGAGAAGTCTCATGACCTTAGTTTTCTAGCTCCTGGGTACTTCAAAAGAGAAGGTGATTGAAGACCTGAAGATTGATAAAATGGCCTGACACCGTTTCATATTGCTTAAGAATCTTATCAAATTCTTCATAGCTACCTTGGTTTAACTTACAAAAAACATTGTATCATCTGCGAAGGGTAAATGATTTACTCACGGGCTCTGCATGGACACTCTAATACCAGGCAATCATCCCTCATGTTGTCCTTTGAAGCAAAGTCCTGACAGAAATTCAGTATAGAGAATGAATAAGTAGGGCGGCAAATGGTCACCCTGCATTAGCCCTCCCCATGGATGAACCAGCCCTTGACGAGTCCCATTAATGATAAAAGAATATGACACCGTGGAAATACACTCCATTATCCAATTAATCCATACATGATGGAAGCCAAGTCGAAAGAGCACTTCTTTAAGAAAACCCCATTCTTTCCAATCATAGGCTTTACTCATGTCCGTCTTTACCACCATTGAGCCATAGATTCTAGCTTTCGAAGTCCGCAAGTAATGAAGGCTTCATGAGTAATTAGCACATAATCCGCAATTACTCTTCCAGGTACAAAGGCTGTCTGAGTCTCTGAGATCAGTTCTGGAAGGATTTTTGCTCCCTGAAATTACTCCCTGTAAGAATTTTTGCTACAATCTTGTAGTAAATATTCCATAAAGCAATAGGCATGTAGTCATACTTTTTGAGGGCTCTATGCTTTTGGAATAAGTCTAATGTTAGGACAATTCTACCTTACTGGGAAACAACGTGAAATAAAATTTTTATGAATCTCCTTGACTAGTTCGTCACCAATAGAAATCCAAAATGATTGGAAAAACTAGCTAAAAAGCCAGCTGGCCCAGGCGCCTTATTCGGATTGATCTTAAATAGAGCTAACCGGATTTTTTCGGGACTTGGAATGGAGATAAGCTTGTCATTAATCTCTTGCGAAATACGTGGTGATAGAATATCATTTACCACTTCAAAGCCGCCTAAAGATTTTCTCGTGCAGATGTCACAAAAATAATCTGAGATTAAACTCGTAAACTCACTCTCTTAATGCACTGCTACCCTATTTTCATCTTCTAGTACAGTAAGTCTATTAATCGTTCTTTTGCCTATAGTTACTTGAAAGAAATAGTCTGAGTTCCTATCTCCCTCCTGGAGCCATAGAATACGGCTTCTTTGCTTCGAAAACGCCTCCTCCGCCTTATACACTGCTTGTAGCTCAAGGTTGAGAGTCGGCATACGATCAGGTTCAGGCTCGCTGGAAGAAAGTGCTTGCTCAAGCTGGACTTGTAATTCCTTCATTCTATTTTCACTGTTGTATTGTTGCTTTTTAGTCCATGATACCAATCGTCATCTACAAGCAACAGTTATGTCCTCGATAGATTGACCTCGACACTGTTTGACCCTTGATGCATCTATGTAAGTGATCAGTGGTCGATGATCTGAACCTTCGAAACGCATGTATTCAGCCCTTTAAGAGGGAAACTCTTCTAACCAATATGTATCCCACGCCATGAAAAAAAGGTTACCTGAGTGGTTAATGTCCCACAAACCATTCTGGGAATAAAAACTTCTGAAGTTCACAAAAGAAGCTTCTTGTCTCCTAGGGACTCCTTTCTTCTCGATGTGATCAACAATGTCATTAAAGTCCCCAGTTAATAACCATCCTCCTGATCTAGTTTTTGCGATCAGTGAGAGTTTGTCCCTAATCATTGCGCTTACTGCTTTTTTGGATAACCATACACAAAGGAGAGCCAAAGGTCTTATGTCACGTTATCATCAAATCTTTATTTTTAAATTTGACATGAGTGTCAATAAAATTGGCACAAGACGAAAGAATCTCTAATTGTACATCACTTTTCCAAAAGAGAGCCAAACCACCACTTAGCCCAGCATGTGGAACCATAAAATGGTTACCATAGCCCATCCATTGAAAGACATTTAACACATAATCGTCAGAATTTTTTGTCTCCATGAGGAATAGTAAGTCTGGAAATAACTTCAGTCTTATTTCCTTTAGACGTCGAACTGTCGAGGTGCTCCTCAGCCCTTGATAGTTCCAACTCGTTGTAATCATTTTAAACTGGACGGTTTTTGGAAATCGTCGAAACCTTATACATAGCTGGCACAATGGTCTTATGAATAAAACTAATAAAAGAATCCTCAGAATGAGGCACTATAGTCTTTCGATTGCTGGTATTCACTTGAGTTGAAGTCTTTTCTAGGACCAGCTTCTTCCGTGGTGATCTTCGAGTAGGTGCACTCTTTGGCTTCACTATCCTCCTCGATCCTGGCTTAGGTCCAGGTTTTATGCTTCTCGCATTTTGAAGTTGTCAAGTATCTTCACTTGTTCCCATAGAGAAAGATTCCCCTACCTTGGACTGAAGCTGCTCATCCTGCTGGATATCATCTTCATCAATATCAAAAGGGGGTGAATCATTACCTGTTATATCTAGAGAGGCATCAAGATTGCTCATAGGTTTAGGCTTTGAATTATCTGACATTGTAAATCCTTCGGAAGATCCAAATTTATCAAAGAAAAAACTTAGGGTGACTACCACTTGTTCAATCCTCTCTAGGGCAGGCCTGCGCTCCTTGAATTTTGGAGTTGAAGCCACCTCCATAGGTAGCTCAAGTCGTTCAAGGACAGGACGCTTCCCATGCGCTACTTCAAGCCGCCTTTCATTAGCTAAATTTGCTAGTCTCCTAGTAGCTTCTTCTTCGTCATCAAACGTTTGAGGGAAAATTGTTGTTGGGCTGCAGGCTCTAACAGAGGTGGTGGATCACTCAATAAAGCTATTGAAATACTTTCAAAAGGCATAGCATTGGGAGCAGAGTCCTTATAGCAAATCCGAGCTTTGTGCCTTGAAAACAAATCCGGAGTATGTGGATTCATTGTGTCTTTCTTGGAACTTTTTGGAACTTTTTTTACGAAATGATGTTAACCACTTTTCTAGTTGAGTTTCCAGTGAAGACGTTCATTGGAATGAGCGGTTCTTGGGCACGATGGAATCGTTGCCGCTTACACTACATGGTGGTTTATTATAACATCAAGAACACAATTTTTTTTAATGAGAAATAGGATTCCAAAGTGGCTATCTTGGAAATGTTGAAATCTCAACTAATCGTCAAATATCGTTCTATGTAAGTTAAAGGAGAAATCCAAACTGTATCATATTAAGGCGGGTTGGTTTGGATTTGAGATTCAGAATTTGGAAATAGACAATTGGCTAACTGTCCATTAGGTTACTTTTATTTGCCCAAATTCATTTTTAGTTATTGTTAATTAAATAATAATAAAATAGGGAAATTCTCTTTAATTAAAATTGTGTAACATAATCAATGTGGAAAATCAATTTTCATAACTTTCGCCTCTCGCTTTATTGCTTACGATAAATGATTTATTGCTCACGTTGAATGCTTGGCTATATAAGCAAGGCTCCATCTCTTATCTCAAATAGAATAATTGATAATTAACTTCAAAAACTCCAATAATCTCTCTCTGTTACGAAGTAAGTATTTCAAGAGTATCGTAGTGATAATGTTTATTTAGAGCTGTGTGTTCGACTGATAGCGAAACCGGTTGATTGTGGTTGTATCCTGAGACTCTAGTATCATAGATTCTCGTCGCACTACGGGTGATTCAAAGAGTTAAGGAAAGAGTTCTATAAACTCGCTTCCAGTCGTAAATGATTTCTTGTTTCAATTGTATTATCATGGTCTTGCAAAAATCTTGTTCCTATACTTGTGCAAGTCGTAAGAAAAAATGCTTTATTAGTGACTCCAAAACAAAAAGGTGGTAAATTTTCTACAAACTCAATTGGGAAAATGGTCATAAAAATCATGACCTTGCACATTTCGGTCATTTTAATCATGAACCCCCGACTTGCCAATTTAAAACATCAAGTTGTGCTTGACTTTTGTTTTAATCATGGACATTAGTTGACCGAGTCAAATAAAACACGATGTTAAATCAACTTACAGACCAAATCAACGTGGTTAAGTCAATGTTAACATCTTCCATTAAACTGCCAAAACCATATTGTTTTGTGTTATTAAAACAACGCAAATCTGAGATTCGAACCCCTAGCCTTTAAGAGAAAAATCACGGTCTAACCATTTGAGTCATAGTGTTTTATTGGTAATTTTACACAAACATATATATATATATATATATAATCTTATATTAATATTAAAACTAAAAGAATTATATATGTATATAATTGTTATGTATAATAGATGGATGCCCACTATAAGGTCCATCTAAAGCCCATCTTAGTCGCCAAGTAAAATCCAACATTTGTTCTCCTATATAAAGCACCCTTACTCATTGGAATAAACATACCAATCTTCTATCTCTTTTCTCTAATCACAATACGTTATCAGCACGAAACCCTAGTCACCTGACTTATCTTAAACCCTAGTCACTGCCTTAAGCTTCTTTTTAAGATTAAGAACAATGAATGGTGGAGATTTATGCTTGGCAGACAGTGCAACTAGTCACACTATTCTAAAAATATGATATATTTTTCTCATTTAACAATGAAAGAAACATGTAAGTACCATAACAGGTAGTGCAAAGATAATTGATGACTCTGGAAGAAAAAAATATAGCATTGCCTATGAGAACACAATTCAAAATTCTTAATTTCTTATTCTCTCCTAAGTCTCAAAGAAACTTATCAAGTTTTAAAGACATCCACAGAAATGGATATCATATGGAGACTATGTGTGAAGGTAGTGTTGAATACCTTCAAATCACGAATAATACCCAAGGTTCTAAAAATATTGTGGAAAATTACCTGCATTCTCCATTGAATTATATTATACTACAATTAGTATAATTGAGGCAAATGATGAAGTCAACTAGAAGGGTACAGAAAACATCAAAGTTTTGTATGACCGGTTAGGGCCTCCCGGTACAATAATGATGCGAAAGATAATCACTAATTCATGTGGACACTCATTAAAGAACTAGCAGATTCTTCCTAATGATTTCTCATGTGCTGCATGTTCACAAGGCAAGCTAATTATACGGCCTTCACCAGCAAATATATATTTAGAATCGATCAATTTTCTAGAAACACATACAAGGAGATATTCGTTTCACCCATCATGTGGAAAGTTTAGTTATTGTATGGATTTAATTGACGCATCTAGTAGATGGGCATATGTATCTTTGTTATCAACTCGAAACCTAGCGTTTTCAAGATTACTTGCCCAATTGATTAGACTACAAGCACATTTTCCATATTTTCCTTTAAAGACAATTCATCTTGATAATGCAGGTGAATTCATATCTCAAGCTTTTATTCACTATTGCATGTCCATTGGGATAAGTGTTGAACATCCTGTAGCACATGTTCACACACATAATGGTTTACCGTAATCTCTAATTAAGCATTTTCAATTGATTGTTAGACCATTACTAATGAAATCTAAACTCCCAAAATATGCTTGGGGACATGGTATATTACATGCAAATCATTGATTCACATCAGGACATTGAGTAATCATAAGTTCTCCCCATCATAATTGGTTCTGGGTCAGGAATTAAATATATCCCATCTCAAAAATTTTGGATGTGTTGTATATGTTCCAATTGCTCCACCACAGCTCTAAGATGGGACCTCAGAAGAGGTTAGGGATATATGTTTGATATGATTTCCCATCAATAATTAAGTATCTTGAGCCATCCACATGGGTTTTATTGATAGCTCGATTTACTGATTGTCATTTTAATGAATCTGTTTTTCCAACATTAGGAGGAGAAAATAAAGTGGTGGGTAAGGATAAAATAGAATTAATTATCAATGTCTTATCTTGATCCTCGGTCTAAAGAGTGTGAATTAGAAGTCCAAAAGATAATTTATTTACAAAGTTTAGCAAATCATTTGCCAGACACTTTTACTGACCCAAAAAGTGTGATTAAATCACATATATCAGCTGCAAATTCTCCAATAAGAATCAATATCAGGAAGGACAAAATCAAACTGCTAATCAGTCTAAGGCACGTTTGAAGTGTGGTAAACTTATTGGTTCCAAAGATAAAAATCTTCGGAAAAGAAAAGGAGCAGAAATTGGTAATAGTGAAACTGAGGATATAATTATGAATATGGGATCTCCAAAAGAAACCTTAGACATGAATACGAAAGAAATTCAAGTAACTGATAATGAAGAGATTTCAGTTAGTTATATCATGCTTGGAATAAAATGGAACAAAAAGCAAATCGACGTCGATGATATTTTTGAATGCAATGTAGCAGTTGATGTTAAGGATGAGGATCATGAACCAACATCTATTGAAGAGTGTACACAAAGAAGTGATTAGCCAAAATGGAATGAAGAAATAGATGCAAAATTAAAATCTCTTGCAAAATGAGAAGTATTTGGACTAGTAGTCTGTAAAACCAGTGGAACATGGGTCTTTGTACAATGGTGATATTGTGAGGTATAAAGCCATCTAATTGCACAATGATTCTCACAAAGACATGGTATTGATTATGAAGAGACACTCTCCTGTAGTGGATGCAACTACTCTGGCAATAAATGAAGGACTTGATTTACTTTTAATGGATGTAGTCATAGCCTATTTATATGGACCAATAGAAAATTTATATGAAAGTTCCAAAAAGATTTAAACTACCTGAAGCAGTAATTCGAATTCTCGAGAACAATACTGCATAAGATTAAACCGGTTTTTTTATGGATTAAAACAGTCAGGACGTATGTAGTATAATCGCCTTAGTAAGTACTTGTTAAGAGAAAGCTACAAGAACAACCCTATTAGTCCATGCATCTTTATAAAGAGATTTGGGAAAGCTTTGGTTATAATTGCATTATATGTTGATAACTTAAATATTATGGGAACTCCTGCAGAGATTTCCTACGTAGTAGAATATTTGAAGAAAGAATTCGAGATGAAAGATCTAGAAAAAACAAAATTTTGTTTGGGATTACAAATTGAGCTTCTAAAAAATGGAATTCTAGTGCATCAAGTGACATACACATAAAATGTGCTCAAAAGGTTCTTTATGAATGAAACACACCCCTTGAGTAGCCCAATGGTGGCCGGTAAGATCACTCGATGTGTTGAAAGATCCGTTCCGCCCTCAGGAAAACAATGAAGAAGTTCTTTGTCCTTAAGTACTATACTTAAGTGCAATAGGAGCATTGATGTACCTTTAGTCACACAAGACCTAATATATCATTCACAGTGAGTTTATTAGCAAGGTTTAGCTCATGTCCAATTCGAAGGCATTGGAATAGGATTAAGCATATACTCGTTACCTCTACAGTACAACAGACATGGGTTTATTCTTTTCTAACCTATCCACGAAACACTTAATTGGTTTTGTAGATGCAAGATACTTATCTGATCCCCATATTGGTAGATCGCAAACAGGATATGTGTTCACATGCGTGGTTTACAATATCATTTTTCTAATATAATCAGATCAAACAAGCTATCATTAAAGTGTCTATTGCATTAGCAAGTTATTCTAACATCTAAATATGTATTAGATATCAACTAACATCAAGGTCTACAGTTAATATATTTGCAAAGATACAATACCTTAATAAATTAAGAAGAACAATACTAAAAAAATAAAATAAGAACTCAAATCAATGCCTTCATGTGGTACTCTATTGTCTCATTTAATTTGTGCACTTTCAACTTCCTTATAAATTACTCGAAGCAAAAGAAATTAGTCACAAATCATTGGGACAATTTCATTTTTTTCACACATAATTTTTGTTTGATTATATCAAACATAGAATTTAAGAACCTTAATATGTACATTTTACAAATAATTGTAACACACACATAAGAGAGTGGAATACCTAACCTTGAAAATTCTATCTTTTAAATTACCTTTCACTGTGTGTACTTGAATTTTAATCCAGAATAATTTTTTTTTTACGATGAAATGTTAATTTTTTTATCATCAACAAAATATTTATAGAGAGAAACTATGATTATTAGTTTTTATATAATTAAAATGTATGAATACAAAAAATATTTAATTTTTAAACCTTATATTTTTAACTTGAATTATTTTTTATGGAAGTTGTTCATTGTAATCGCATAAGTTGCAGGTAGTCTATCATCATAATATGATAATATCAAATATTTCTAATAATGTTGTAACAGATGACAAAAAAATAAAAGAAAAAAAAGAAACTAAATCCATAGCATATCTAGTTTGTAAAAAAATTCAGTTTTTAGTAGTAAATTATAAATCAAGTGAAAAAACATATTCCTTCATCACTGTCATTTCTTCAGCGCAGTTTATTCCATAGGATTGCCTTTAATAAATTAATTATGGAAGGTTAAAGTAAAGAATATTGACGGATGATATACATGTGCATAGTAAAGCCATGTCATGTAAATTTAGGGACATTTTCAGGTACACTTTTAAGGCTTTTCATAGAAAATAATATTAGAATATGTTTTTATAAAAGCAATAAAAGTTGATGTTGTTTAACAATACTTTTACGCTTTCACTTAGCAACATATTATAATGGAAATTATATAATATTACTACTACTTGTGCTTTTTCACATTATTTGAACATATATATTTTTTTAATTTGCATATGATATCCGAAAACTTCGTACAAACTGTAATGATATCAAAGAAGGTTGGTATGAATACTTTTTGTTAGATCTTAAGTAAACAACTTTAAAAGAGATATCTAAAACCTAAAATTAATATAATGGCACATACCTGTTCCAACAGTTTACTAAAATCTTGGTTTGAAATAGTTCGTATATAGTAAAATAAAAACAAATATATATATATATATATATATAATTCATAGGGGGCATATAAAATTAAAAAAACAAATATTTAATTTAATTTAGGGATTTCTTAAAAATAATCCGCCAAGTCGTCATTTTTGAGCACATTTATTTTTGGGGGACTCAAATTCAATTAACTATGACTATTTAAGACCAAGATTTTGTTAATGGATTTGGTTTAGTTATCATGACTTCATTGATATAATATATTGATTTTGTTGTTAAGCCTTTTTCCACATCAAAGGCATATATGGATTTTTATCATTTGAAATTAGGGGGAATTGCTAAAACTAGACCAAAAATTGAGTTTGAATACAAAAGTAGACCCCAAATTGAAACAAATGCAAAACTAGACCTTTGGGGTATGGAAATTACATTAACCCCCTTATTTGCAAAAATAAAAAAAAAAAAAAACTGCAATTACAGTTCTAACCTCCGCGCGACGTAGACTTCTTGAACGAAGTCTCACAGTAGACTTTGTTCATGACATCCATGAAGTTTGAACCGTAATTAAACCTTAGATTTAAATTAAGAAAATAATAAAAAATATTTTCAATACAATTTCTTCTAAAGAAAATAAGATTATCTAAAATATGAACTTTATAAATTAAAATTTCCGAAACTTTCATAACTGATAAGCATGTAAGGTTGATTATGTTCTAAAATACCATAAACAGTCGCAGACTTCGACCATGAAGTCTGAACCGTAATTAAATGTGAAATTTTAATAATAAAGTGAAAAAAAAAATATTTCGATCAAAATTTTTGAAAGATAAATTATTTTAAATCAAATCGAATAGGTTTAAAAATAAAAATTCATAAAACTAAGCCATTTGATGTAAACCATGTGAGGCATATAGGTTAGAGGTTGCCAATGGGTAAGAATCCATGCATATATCTTTAGGGTTAGACTTAGATTGATATGTTTTTGATATAAAATAGAGATCCTTCGTATAGTTATTAGATTTTGAATATATTATACTATTTTGATGTCAAATGTTAGTATTTGTTAACAAAGAGTGAAATAAACGTTCGAATTTTAGAGTTTAGGGCTTACAGACTTCTCGAGTTTCGGGTGACGTCTCACGGTAGACTTCGCATGTGAAGTCTGTAAGATATTGTTATCGTAGACTTCTTTGTAGAAGTCTGAAATTCCAATAAATCCAAAATTTTGACCGAATTTTTTCGCAAAAATTTTCGGAAACTGAATTAGGTTAAAATTTACATTTACTAAACAAGATAAAACTGAAATTGCAATAGCTAATCTGGGTAAAAAAATTAAAAAATCTCCATCGCTCTTTTTCTCCTCTGAATCACCAAACGTCGCCGGAAATCTCTAAACGTCGACACTCTTTCTCCTCTTTTGCCGTAAGTTATTGATATTCTTCCTCTCTGCGGGAAAACCCCAAACTCTAATCCATCATTTATTTGATTCGCAGATCTGGGAATCGCAACCGTCTATTCACATCTTCAAAGCTATTCTGTTTCTGTCTTCGCATATCAGATGAGGAGCAGGCGGTCGGTGAAGAGAGCATTGATTCTAGATGATGATGACGATGAAGATGAAGATGAAGATGAAGATGAAGATGAAGATGAAGATGAAGATGAAGATGAAGATGAAGATGAAGATGAAGATGAAGATGAAGATGAAGATGAAGATGAAGATGAAGATCAAGAGAGAGATTATCCTCCATATTAAGCACCACGATCACCGCTCCACCCCTCATGTCCTAAAGCAATTCCAGAAGTTATAAGCGTGTTCACCGGTTGGCACACACTTTAACATATTGTCCCTATTATGATTAATAAAAAGGTGGTTTTAATTACAATACGGTGAGTTTCGTCATGGTATTATTATTGTTTGGTTTAAACTTACATGGCATCTTTGATGTGAAACTACACTCTTTGAAAATGTACGGCATCGT